>VZRI01003120.1:74614-110396 GCA_013397515.1 Upupa epops
GTAAGCCCTATGAGGAGAGGCTGATGGAGCTGGGGCTGTTTAGCCTGAAAAGAGGAGGCTCAGGGGTGACCTTATCGCTGTCTATAACTATCTAAAAGGTGGTTGTAGTCAGGCGGGGGTCGGACTTTTCTCTGGACACTGGAGACAGGACATAGTCTTAAGCTCCATCGGGGGAGGTTTAGACTGAACATTAGGAAAAGGTTTTTCACTGAAAGAGTGATCTGATTTTGGAACGGGCTGCCCATGGAGGTGGTTGAGTCACTGTCTCTGGAGGTGTTCAGAGTTAGGCTGGATGAAATGCTGAGTGGCATGATCTAGATTTTAGGTGTTAGGTTTACTTGGTTTTGTTGGATTTATGTTGGACTGGATGATCTTTACGGTTTTTTCCAGCCTCATCATTACTGTGATACTAAGATACTGTGAAGTGCTAACTCTTTTAGAGGGATCAACCATCCAGGCAATGGACTGAAGGAACCAACACTCAGCACAAACAAAGATAGACAGCCTTCTGCGGGATCAGGTATGGGACTGTCTGCCTAGCCCAGCAACTTGCAGCGTGCCGCTGTGCCACAATATTAGCACAGAAAACTTACAGGATGCCATCCCCTTACAAAGATGGAAAGGAAGTTGCCTACAACTCATCTAGTCTGTTTATGACCTCCAGTGTAGTGAACCTATGGCTTTATACAGAACAGATACATTATTTCAGCTCTGACTTGTTACCTGTGTCTTCTCCTGCTTCAGGAAAAAACACATCAGTCCAGACAGAACTTTTTGTAAGAATGAACTCCCTGTATCTGATAATGGTAGCTCTGAACACTGACAACAGAAATTTCTGTTCCTTCTTAATAGAAATCCAGTTTCCTTTCCCCTATAGAACAGATGAACAAAAAAGGTCTTGGGTATTTACCTCCTGACCTAAAATTGGTTGTCTATACCTCACACTCCAAAGACAAAAATATGTGAAATTGAAGATGGATAGTAAGACAGACCAACAGACATGTCCACTCTTTTTCATCACTAGTTCCTGTGGATGTCAGCCAAGATGAGCACAGTGTTCTAGCCAAATAGATGGTGCAAAGTCCTTCCCTCCTGCAAAGACAACAGCAGTGGATGTTTTGTTCTAGCTTCACGCAAAGTAGCACAGCTTCTTACCACATCCTGCCGAGAAGGTGAGGTAAAATACTATAAAAGATTTTAGACCTGTCACTTTGCCACACTTCACAGCCAAGAGGATTATTTCAGTAATGGCAGATACTAAGCTCCAATCATCTTGTTCTGAAAGTACACATTACTGCAATATGAGAGACAGGGAGGGGAAAAAAGTATATAACAACAAGAACATGAAAACCAGCTGATGAGTTAAGCCAAAACGTCTTCCTCAAAATGGAAAATTATACCAAAAAATTACCTGTTTGTTTTTCTTTTATCAGTTGCAAGGCTGGTTAGAACATTTAACTCTAAACAGAAAATACAGAGAAAATATTTTCTGCAGATTCTAAGCATAAAGGAGCCATCTGATCTCTTGGATTGATCTCCTCATGTTCCGTAGACATCTTAGTTTCACCTTATCACCAAGCCCAATGAGAGATGCTCAACTAAATCTTTTGCTTCCTGAAAGCCATCCAAGTTTTGAAAACATCAAGAGGTGTTTGTACTTCCCTTGACAGCTTTCTCCTGGGGATTAACCATAGAACAGCTCAGGTTGGAAGGAACCTGAGATACCATCCACTCCAACCTCCTAGCAGCGCCTCTCTAATATACTTGGTAGCTCAAGGCCTCATCCAACATGGCCTTGAACACATTCAGGGAGGGGGCATCCACGACATCTCCAGGCACTTGATTCCAGAGTGTCTCCACCCCACAAGTTTAATAACAGGCCCTAACTTACTGTCCATTTACATACAAATGGAACACACTAGATCGTTTGTCTCCCACCAGTAGAAGGCACAAAAATACACCTCTACGTCCAGTCCACTATGTTACAAATTGTTCGCGCTTTCCAGAGACATCTATCACCACAGCCATTTATTATTTGTCCAGCTGCAGTTGAAATCATCAGAGGCATTCTTCCTCTACCCTATCTGATTGAAGAGCAATGGAAAACCTGTCTGGGCTTTCTCACTGTAGGAACCATGTTAGCTGACCTCACCCAATAATTCCAACAACCCTATTCATGTAATTACATGGTCTTCCTCTGCTGTAGAGCAGCTGGCCAGGAAGCTGCTGGGTAGTCTGGAATTACAGTAAATTTGGATATGAGATACCATTTGTGTTTGGATTTGAGTGTCATCTTTGGATGAAATAAGAAGACCTGCTTGTTATGACCAGACTGTAAGATTTACAAAGCCTGATATTCCAGAGGATCACAAAAGAAATTAAAGTCTTTAGATTTGAGAGAGATTAGGAACAAAGATCTAACTGAAATTCAATGACAGGGAATTTGCTGCTTCTCCTGGGTAAGTCTCAGCCTGAATAAGCTCAACATTGATCTCAAATCTTTGAATTCCACCAGGAATTCATATGTCTCGCTTTCACCAGGAGACAGTGGAACTGGCATTTATATGATGGCTTAAATTTTCTTTAATATTTAAGGCAGACTCAGTAAGGAAAAATTCTTCTAGTGAAAAAAATTCTTTAACAGATTCCCTGTGATTCACTGTGTTCCTTGCTCCATCTGTTTCCCTTAATATGTAATGTAGCTACACATTAATCACACATTTTAAGAATGAATTATGAAGGCTATAGCCAGCTTTATACTCTACAGTGAAAAGGTTTCATATGGCTAAACTAAAATAAGTTAGAATCTATAAGTGGTTAGGATACAAGTGTAAACCTTCAAACTCTTCCAGTAGTACAACCCTGAAACACTAATCTGCTTTAATATACAGAAAGTTGTGACAGCTTCTGCTGTATTGTCCATTCTTAGCTTTTCCTTTATTTTCCACAATTGTTTTCTACTTGTGAGCTAAACCTCAAGCCCAAGTCTTCCATCAGCCCTATAGTCATAGCATTCCACCAGGCTTCACTGTCAGGAGCTATTGTCTCTAGTCACCTTTCATATATTCAAGCTTTGTTTGAAGCCCTCTCAGCCACACTAGTAGCTAGAAAGTTCTGTAAAGGCAACAGTCATCTTTTCTGGGCTTGAGTCAGTCAGAGCAAGATAAACGCAGACTCCTTTGCTACATGGGGAACTGCTTCTAGTACAGCCCTGGTCATCTAGGCCACCGTGTCTTCTCCAGCCTGCTTCTTTACCTCATGCAAGCTCAGATACATTCTGCACTCCTAGTTAGTGTGGTTGTGATATTTAATGATTTTCTGTATGAAAAGGTGTCATAGTTAGTTAGTTAAACCAAGATTACCCTAGCTGTAGATCTTTCAGATGCCTCCTCATGAGACAGTAATACAAAAAAGAGAAAACACACACATCATTCAAATATCTGCTATATCAATAAATCAGTCTTAGAATCCCCAAATCACTGCTGCATAAATGACAATTTTGGTCTCAGTAGAAACATACTTGGTTAATTAATAGACTAATCATAGACTAGACTTTATGATCTCAGAGGTCTATTCCAGCCTCAATAATAACAATTCAATATCACAGTGCTAAAGACCCTCCAAAATGGAAAGGCTTCCAGAAATGCCATAGCATAGTATGTACATTGTTAAATCTTGAAAGTTTTGCACTAAGCTAAAATGCAACTCTGATGATATTGGTCATCCAGAATCCGTAGCACACAGAGATATGTGTTGAGTAATCCCATCTTCTGTCATCATGTGCACTTACATATGAATAGAGTAATTAGGTACTTTTAAATGGACCCACTTCTGGAAAGACCTACTGAAGTTTTCCATTCTGCTTTTGAAGATCTACTCATGCTTCAGGGTACTGACCCACTGAAGAGGGATGTGGACAGGCTGTAGCATTTGGCTGAGGCCAATGGGATGAGGTTTAACAAAGTCAAGTGCCGGGTCATGCACTTCAGTCACAACAACCTCCAGCAGTGCTACAGGCTTGAGGAACAGTGGTTGGACAGCTGCCTGGGGGAAAAGGACCTGAGGGTGTTAGTTGACAGCCAGCTGAATAGGAGCCAGCAGTGTGCCCAGATGGCCATGAAGGCCAACAGCATCTTGGCCTGGATCAGGAACAGTGTAACCAGCAGGATGGGGGAGCTGATGGTGCCCCTGCACTCCACACTTGTGAGACCGCACCTTGAGTCCTGTGTCCAGTTTTAGGTGCCACAGTATCAGAAGAACATTGAGATGCTAGAGCAGGACCAGAGAAGGACAACAAGGCTGGGGAGAGGTCTGGAAAACAGGCCCTATGAAGAGTGTCTGAGAGAACTGGGGCTATTTAGTCTAGAGAAAAGGAGGCTGAGAGCTTACAGCTCTCTACAGCCACCTAAAAGGAAGTTGTAGCAAGGCTAGTTCTGGTCTCTTCTCCCAAATTACTAATGATAGGACATGGGGAATTGGCATCAAGTTGTGTCAGGGGAGGGTTACATTGGATCTTAGGAAAAAATTTTTTACTGGAACAGGCTGCAGTTTTAGTTTGAAATCTGAACCTTTCTCTTTCACTTGCTTTTAGGCTCTTCAGTGCCTGAAACACTTTTGAAGACTAATCTTTACTGATAGGACTGATGCCCTGTCAAAGACATCAGAGCCACTGGGCTTTCAGAAATCCATCCTTTATCTTCTCTGTATCAGTTTCATATCTCTAAACTGATGACAGGAGCATGTTAAGCTTATCTCCACAGACAGAAATATCTAGAATACTGATTATTGGGCACACAAGTTATACAGGGACAGTGGGCTTGACCAAGACAAAACACCTCTTGATTCTTGATGCCTTCAGTCCAAGGCAAAGAGCTCTGACCTAACCTTTCAAGTGAATATTCAAGACTGTCTGCTGCAGGTGTCTAACAGACCCTGCATCTCACTCCTTTCCTTTGCTTCAGAAGTAGCCACAGTCCAACAACCCCATACAGTACAATTGCATAGACTCCAGTGAAATTACCAGTGCTACTCTAGTATAGCATGGTGGTTCAGCTCATATGAGGCGAAGTAGTTACGTGCAGAAAATCATAACCTTCCAAATCCACAAGAGTTACAGGCAGGGCATATGCTAAGAAACTTTGCTTTCTTTCCCAATCTCCTGAAGCCTTCCATAGAAGGGAACTAAGAATGACCCGTACTGTTAAAGGCAATGAGAATTTGAAAGCAAGATGTCAAATTCTTTCCCTTTGTGTTAAAGAGATTTTCAGAAGGCAAAGTCATAGTTTCCTATCTCCTTTATGTGTTTAGCCTGCATGCAGAATGGCCTGGAATATGATATTCATCCCCTTTTGTTTTCTCCCATATAGCAGGCCTGTCATTCAGGGTGCGTGATGAGTTCTGCAAAAGAAAGGACAGTCCATTCTGTCTAAAGGAAGGTGACAGAAAATGTAGTCTTTGCTGACAGAAGCAGCAGGACAGAGGTCACATATTGGTGATGAAAGCTCCTACTAGTCTATTCAGTTAGGCCATCGCCATGACAGTGAAAACTTTTTATGGACCTGAAGCAGGGGAAGGACACAAGTGCTGTTTTGTTCCATATCAGTTACAGGTTCTGGTCACTTGTGTAAGCTAATACTCTCAAAACTCTTTTTGAGCTCATTACAGCTCTTACGTTACAGCTTGGCAGCATAGTTCTGCCTCTCTTTCAACTTGGAAAATACACTGCCTTCTGCCCCTAACATAAGCACATGGTTGTAAAGGACAGATTTTAATCTTCAACATTGCATCAGTGGTACTGTCAGCCCCACTCTGGTTTCCCATCTGTGTGGAAAAGAAAAAAGATCATACCTCACCTGTGTACTAGTCTGTAATCTCAGGGGTTCTCACTTCTTCTGATCAAACACAGTCTGATCTTCAGTTTACACTGATAAGATAGTATTTTAGCACCATTCTTCTCAGCATGCCTCATGCTGGGTCACCTCCAGCCAGGTACTGCAGTGGTAAAGGTATTCTACTTTAAACAGTAAATGGGTATACTGTACAAGGAATAAATATCTGATTCTATCCAGATGCAATAAAACCCTACAAACACAAAGCATACAAACCAGGTGAGTTCCTTGTGCATTTTAACCCTTTTCTGAAAATTTGTTCCTACTGCAATTAGCTAGACTTCAGCTGTTTTCAGGGTAAAAATGAGAAGCATTCCCCAGAGCACTGTTCCAGAAATTAATTCTATTTCAGTGAGTACAAGTGTTGTGGTAAGTCTTTTAGCTAAATAAACAAGGCCTGAAACACTGCTCATACTCGCTAACACTGTGACTACCATATTAAGCTTTTATTTATTCAGTGGTAACTCAGTGAAAATTATCATAAAATGGCTTAGGTTGGAAGGGACCTCAGAGATCACCTAGATCCAGCCCTCTGCCACAGGTGACACCTCTCATGAGCCCAGGTTGCCCAGAGCCCCTTCCAACCTGGCCTTTAACACTTCCAGGGAAGGAGCAACCACAACCTCCTTGGACAACCTGCTCCAGGGCCTCAGCACCCTCAGAGTAAGGAATTTCTTCCTAAATCTTAATATAACCTGCCCCATTTTAGCTTGAAATCATCCTCCTTGTCCTGTTATTAGAGTCCCTCCTAAAAAGTCCCTCCAGCTTTATTCATAGGACCCCTTTGGGTACTGGAAGGCTGCTATAAGGTCCCCCTGGGAGTCTTCTCTAGGCTGAACAGCTCCAATTCCCAAATTACAAAAACAGAAGTTCTACCTCTTTATTCTGCTCTCTGAAGTACTAGGCTCAGTTTTGAGCCTCAAGTACAAGATAGATGGCCACTATTCTGTGAGAGCCTCTTTTTCATTGACGTTATCCAATAAATGATCATTTAAATGCAAATGAGGTATTAAATGAAGGATTAATTAATATTAGGGAGACATGTAGAGGGGCAAACAAAGTGCACACAAGTTAGAAGCACTGGCAAAGACCAAAAGTCTTCAGCCACTAACTGATGAGCTAGCAAGAAACTCTAGGCACTTTGAAAAGGATCAGTCTGGTCTTTTTAGCTGATAAGAAAAGGGAAGCAAGAGGAACAGGACTCAGATTTTTTGACATGGGCCTCTAGGACTGCAAAACTCAAGAGACCCATATGGGAAGGTACATCAGGGCAAAACAAAGTTAGAAGAAACAGACAGAAAAGGGTATGAAAAAGAATCAGTCTCACATGAGCCCTCAGTGGTCAGTACATTTTTCTGACCAAGCCCTGCACCCAATCACTGCAGTTTTTCTGTTTTCTTACTAAAGCCTTTTTAAGCTGTCTTTCTGTACGGTCTCCATCTATTCCAGGTGTGTTGATGCCATAAGTACAAGATGCCAGCAACTGGGGACACAGGCATAAGAGGACATGGGACTAACAACTCAACTCTCTCATCTCAACTCGAGTGAGATGGGGCTGCACTGCCAGCTGCTAGTGTGAACAAGGGTTTCAACCCAGGGATTGTGAGAGGACTGGTGGGTCCTGGGTACAGCTACTGAGGAGACTGGGGTGAGAAGTCTTCAGCACTATTTGCTGGAACAGGACTGTGAATCACAGCGTCTATGTCTGAGCAGGATTGGACTAGGAGCTTCCAGGCACCTCTTCCCAGCTAAATTGCTCCACAATTTATCTTACATCACTAAACTCCATGAAGCCACACTGGCATAAGGGACAGTAGGAACAGTTTCTCCTGTTCCAAGGAGTTGATAAGAATATAGCTTTTGAGCAAAAGCTTTTCTGTTTGAACTGTGTCAAAATCTTTCCATGAAATACAGGGTGTGTCTGCACCGCTTTGCTCCAGAGTCCTAAACCCCTGTATCATATCCCTGCCAGTCTCTTTGCTACATGAGAATTAACCCCCAAAGTTCACACAGGAGCAGAATAGCTGACTTAGTGAATGTGACAAAGAAAATATAGTTCAATCTGGTGCACACACCTAAAGTTGGATAGCTACCAACTGAAACAAATTCCCTTGTCTTGATATCACAGAATTATTGAGGCTGGAAAAGCACTCTGAGATCATCCAGACCAGCCTCTAACCTGACACCAGCACAACAGCCATGCCGTGGCACTAAGGGCCACAGCCAGTCTGTCCATCACCTGCAGGGATGTGGGCTCCCCACTGCCCTGGGCAGTCCATTCCAGTCTCTGGTCATCCTTTCCATGAGAAAGAGCTTCCTAACATCCAACCTAACACTCCTCTAGCAACTTCAGGCCCTGCTCTCTTGTCCTGGTACCAGTTGCTTGGGAGAAGAGCGACTCCCACCTGTCTACAACCTCCCTTCAGGGAGTTGTAGAGAAGGAAAGGGTAACCCCTGAGTCTCCTCCAGGCTAAACACCCACAACTCCCTCAACCTCTACTCATCAGACTTTCCCTCCAGTCCTTTCACCAGCGTTGTTGCTCTCCTCTGGACATGATCCAGCACCACAATGATGTTATAACAACATCTTCAATTCCACCCAGTAGAGTCACAGTCTGGGGTTGTATTTTTTTCTCCCTCTGAACAATTCTAAGTTTCAGTCAAGCAGAAAATTTTCAGGCTTGTGCCATCTGTAATGCATTTTCAGCTTTAGAAAAATTCAACCCTGTAAATAATAGACATAACTCCACTTATTTTCACATTCCTCATAAGACTGAAACAAAAAATAATGCTCTTGAGGTTTGCTTTTCCCTTCCATATACATACATGATATGGTAACAGACCAATAAGCAAATGAACCAGATTGCTCTATGTAGTGCTTTGGAAAGGTAAGTTGGGTGAAATGTACAAGTGTAGATGCTTAAATATATAATGTTTAAAGAATAATTTTTAAAAGGATATGGAAGACCTTCTGCATTAACCCAGGCATTATGTGAGTGATGTTTTCTATAAGAACTTTTCTTCACTCAGATGGACCAAAGCAGTATATAGATATATATTTATACAGAGATAAAATTACACCTAGAGTAGCATTTCAGAAAAGATGATAATATAAATCAAAGGTGATATAACATTTTAAACTTTTTCTGATCCGTGTTAGAAGGGGAATAATCTTTTCTGAGATGTACTGTGGGCACTATTGGGAAGGACAGAACATTTCTACTATGGACGCAGTAAAGCAAAAGTGGTTTAGCTACAGACATTTGGAAACCACTTATTCCTGGTTGTCTCTAACTAATGCAGTCCTGAGGCCTCAGAGAGATAGCAACACGTTTTACTTTGCCTTTGCAGAACACTTTTACTTAGGATAAGAAATACACCCTTAAAAGCAATTCCTCTCCAGATGTTCACCTCTCCCCTCTCAAATATATCCCTTTCTGTCATATTCTAGCCTGCAAAGTAACACAGACTTCTTTTCCTACCCAGAAAGGTTCTGCTGCTGAAAAAGCTTTCTTCCAAAGGAATGCACCTGGATGTCTTTTCTCATCTAAAAGATAAAAAGATATAAGCACAGGTACATACTTTATCTAGCCATAACATCCAATAGAGTAAAGACTTGATTATGCATGGAAACTATTAAGCAACATCCATAATGGGTTTAAACACAGAGACTTCAATAGATTCTCCCATTCTCTTTGGTGTTGAGTAATTCTGGCCAGACAAATAGGTGCAGAAGTTCTTGAAAACTGGGCCCGGTAAGGCTTGCAGCCTGCATTTTGGTATATACAGCTGCATCTGGATATTAAAAAGCTTAGACAGACTAGGGAAGGGACCTCTTTAATATCTAGTGACATGATCTGCTCCAAGCCTAGATCACATGCTCAGCTTTTCCACTCAGATTTGGAATGACTACAAGGCTGTATATTGTACTACCTTGCAGTAGTACAATACAATTGCAGGACCGATTCCTATTTCTGAATCCACCAGGAGCAGAGACAGATAGGTATGAGAAACTGTAGGGAAAATGAAGCAACACAGCCCCTCCAAAGGAAGAAATGGCAGTACTCTGGGATCTACTCTCTGTACAGATATGGAAACTGCCTATGTCTCTGCACCTAGCTCCAACACCCAGTCCTGTTGCTCATTCACTACACTGAGTACAAAATATTCAGAATAAGGTGTAGGCATACTGATTGATTGCTTATATATTTCATTTACACATTCAAGCTGAACTTTCTCATCAGCATCAAACTCTATTCATAGCCTGTTTATCTTCTGTGTTTGTTTTGCGTTTTTTTCCCCATGGAACAAAGTAAGGCAAACTCCTTTGTGCTTGTTGCCATTATTTTCTAATGATTTCTACATGACAGATGGTTAACTCTATGAGAAATGCGCTGCCCTAATTCTAAAGAAACGAACCAAAGAATTAAATTACCAGGAAAAATAATTCCTATTCTTCTCAGGAAGAAATGCACAGCCATATAAACTACAGAACAGAAAAATCTAATTTCCAGATTGCTTGAATTTTAACGGTATGGACACAAATCCAGCAGCCTCAGACAACGAGTGCTGTTTAATGGTGGAACAATGTCTGTGGTTTGCTGCAAATGAAACCATACTGAGTTCTGTATTTTGGAGTCATTTCAGACATGGCTTTTCTGGAGAAATAGTAGAAAAGCTGTTTGTCAGTGAACAAATATGCTCAGGAAAGTGCATGTGGAATTCTCTCTACAAGTACAGTAGAGCATGGCAAAAAAACATCTATGACAGCTTCCAGAATTACCTTGATGTTTAAATGGTGGCATACCCCTTACCATTCATTTTTGTTCTGTGCTTGAGAAATCCATCACCTCTTGGATCCAGAGAAGGAAGAAGGCTGAACGTCATAGAGTGGTAGCATCACAGAAAGGTTAGAGTTGGAAGGGAGCTTAAAGATCACTGAGTTCCAAGACCCCTGCATGGGAAGGGACACCTCCCACTAGATAAGATTGCTCAGAGCCCCATCCAACCTGGCCTTAAACACTTCCAGGGATGGAGCAGTCTGTGCAACCTGTTCCAGTGTCTCTACCCTCACACTAAAGATCTTCGTAAATCTCTGCTCTTTCAGTTTAAAACCATTACCCCTTATCCTCTCACCCCTGCCTTTGTAAAAAACTCTTTTCCCAGCTTTCCCATAGCACTCTTCAGGTACTGGAAGGCTGCTATGTGGTCCTCCCAATGATGGAACACAATCCCATAATTGCCTCAGTTACAACTATTCAAACACAACAAGTTTATCTATTATGAAGATGAGTTTTTCGAGAGATCACAGCTATGAAGAATCAGTTTTTACTATATGCAACTATGGTCAGCATTTTTACCAACAGCCAGAGTATCATGTTGGAATCTCACTCATATAGCTACCAGTGTCCCTGTGCTAAATCAATGTTTCTAGAGCTTACTCAATTTTGTTTTGTGCATGTCATTTACCAGCATATTCCAGAATGCTACTGCTAATTTTCTCCAGTGAAATGAGTAACTGTTTCCCCACTATGCTGTCAGTATTCTCTGGCATGTCCTTGGGAGTCTAAGAATTGTAATAGTAGCATACAGATATTTCTTACATTAAGAGAAATGAAATAAAAAAATGATAAATTCCATAAGGTGATCTCCACAGATTCAGAGCAGCATTCTGTATTTCAAAGATAAACACTCTAAAACCCAATTTTATCTTCTACCAAGACTTCTATGCAATATTGATATACAGAAAGGATTTCCCTCTTATCTCTAACATTTCTTACTTTTTATTCCACTGCACTATTTCTATATATGGGTTTTGTTTAAAGTGGAGACACTTCTTCCACATAGTACATAAGCAATAATGCTTTGATTCCCAAAGACCTTTTGGTTATATGTTAACACAAGTAATAAAGATAAAACTTCCCCATGGAGCTTTTCAGTATACTATTACCCACCCATCCAGAGAATTTACACCACAGATCTTTTTTTTTTTCTAATTCTGGTATCCAGGAGACAAAATACAGTAATGACAGATTTCAAGAAAAATGACATCAAGAAAGATGATGCAGACATTTGTCACACAGTCCTTACCGCTATTATTGAGGTTGGAAAAGACCTCTGAGATCATCCAGCCCAGCATCTGACCTGACACAGCACATCAGCCAGGCCATGGCACTAGTGTCACAACCAGTCTGTCCTTAAACACCTCCAGGGATGGGGATTCCACCATTGCCCTGGGCAGTCCATTCCAGTCTCTGGTCACCCTTTCCATGAGGAAGGGCTTCCTAACATCCAGCTTAACACTCCCCTGGCAGCTTCAGCCCCTGCCCTCTCGCTCTGGCACTTGTTGCCTGGAAGTAGAGCCTGACTCCCACCTGTCTACAACCTTCCTTCAGGGAGTTGCAGAGAAGGATAAGGTCTCCCAAATCCTGTCTTCTCCAGGCTAAACAACCCTAGATCCCTCAGTCTCTTCTCTTCAGACTTTCCCTCCAGTCCCTTCTCCAGCCTTGTTGCTGCTCTGGAAACACTCCAGCACCTCTTTCTTGAAGTGAGGGGCTGCCCCCAGTACTCACAGTGAAGCCTCAACAGTGCCCATTACAAGGGGAGAATTACATCTCTAGTCCTGCTGACCATAATATTCCTGATACAAGTCAAGGTGTGATTGGCCTTCTGGGCCACCTGGGCACACTGCTGGCTCATGTTCAGCCAGTTGTCAACTAGTACTCCCAGACCTCTCACTGCCACCCTGCTGCTCTCCATCCATTCATCCCTCAGTCTGTAGCTTCTATATGCTTGTTAAATGTCCCCATCCTACCTATCTTCTTCCTAGCACTCATTTAGTTTGAAATTATTCCATTCTGCTGGGAATTTGTAGCATTAATTTTGATTTATTGTATTATTTTTTTAGAACACACTATGCTCTGTTCCATTCAAAATAAGGTTTCCTGTCCCACAAACTGTTAAAACCTATGGCCCTATCTTTAGTGTCCACGGCAATAATTTCTTTACCCCACTGTCTTTTCCAGTCTGACATTAGCAGCATTCCCATTTTGTAACCCTAAGGCCTTTTTAATGGAATCTCTCATAATGTTCTTCCCCACTACCCCATCCACTTAGCTGTCATACTTCCAATTTGCATTCTGCAGGCATTCTCCTTTTATTTCACAGAATCTTCCAGTCATGACAGCATTCCCTAGTGGCTCCTTGGCCAACCTTCTCTGAATACAACTCTACATTTACTGCTTGAGTCTGAGCACCTCTCAACCATTCTTATGGGCTACTTGCCAGAAAAAGGGAAACATTCTGTGTAAGTCTATTTAAGGACTAACAGATAGCTGAGTACATTATAGTCTGAAAAATACAGTGGTCTCATTTCTAAATCTCTGCCTTTTTAAACATTGTTTATTTACTTTTTTTTGTTGAGGCTTTTTTTTGCAAGTGTTTTGTACATACAAGAGGTTGATTCTAGTCTTCATCAAAGGGCAAAAGGCCACATCCAATAAAGCTGCATAGAATTTTACAAGGTTTCCAGATTTAAAAAGTTCCTCTCATTTCCTTTTCCAAGAGATGATGTCAGTGCCATTGGACAGGTTTATTATAAGCAAAGGCTGTAGGACAGGGCTTTCTCATCCTTTGTTTTGTCACAGCATGCTACACTGAAGCATCTCATTTGGCTCAGATCTTGCAGGTGTCACACTGGGGCAGGAAGGCTAGTCTGACTCACCTTAATTTACCTACCATTCTTCTCAGCTCCTCAGTATGTTAAGACTGACATTAAGTTGTGTTTAAGCACATGTCTAACTAGCAAAACACCATTCAGGGGAGATGGTTCGATTTTTATCAACATTCAAGAACCATTTCCAATTCTACTGCTTTCATCACAGAATCACAGAATTATTGAGGCTGGAACAGACCTCTGAGATCATCCAGTCCAGCCTATGACCTGACACCAGCACATCAGCAAGACCATGGCACTAAGTGCCACAGCCAGTCTGGCCTTAAACACCTCCAGGGATGGGGACTCCACCACTGCCCTGGGCAGTCCATTTCAGGGTCTGATCACCCTTTCCCTGAGGCAGTACTCCTAGTTTCTGTCTGTGTAAGTTTATAAAGTTGTAGCCCAGCATACGATGGTTTCTTTTGTTGGCATAACTCATTATAAATCTCAACCCGAACCTCCCAATACTCCCCTGACACATACTGAACTTGAGATAAGTATGACTTATCAGTATGACTGAGCATTCATGCTATCACTGCACGCTATTTATTTTTATTTTATAAGACAAAAGAGTTAAGCAGCCAGTTCAGGAGAGCTCTAAATCTTCTGGTAGAAATATCCTGATCAATAGATACCTTTAGTGTTCAGCAATGCTATTGACTGGACTATAGGTAGTTGTACTATAGTACAACATGTACATTTTCACCTCTCCTTTTAGCTACAGTTTTGGATTTTCTTGTTTTAAGAAAGGTTTCACTACTTTGTTTTGGAAACACATGAGTACATAGCCTGTCAGGAAGGGTACATGAATCATAGACTCATCAAATCATTTAGGTTAGAAGAGAACTGTCAGAGTCCAAACATTGACCTAAATCTACTAAGCCCACTATTAAACCATGTCCTTAAGCTCCATATCTATATGACTTTTAAACATATCCTGGAATGGCGATTCATCCACTTCCCCAGTCAGCCTGTTCTTAATGATCCTTTCAATGAAGGATTTTTTCCTAGTGTCTAACCTAAACCTACCTTGAGGCAACTGCAGGCCATTTTGTCTTCTCCGATCACTTGTTATTTGTGAGAAGAAACTAACACCCACCTCTCTACAACCTCCTTTGTATAGCATTACTCCAAAAAGGGTCAGTTTCAAAGTGCTGAGAGATCCAAAAATGGGCACCAGGAGGGGGCACCTACACACTTTCACACTTTTAAAGTATCAGAGAGAACAGAGTACATTTTTTTCCTAATGGCATGCACTTATTCATGGTAGTTAGAGCATAAATAAGATCTAAAGAATAGTGAAGAGCTGTTTCAGGAACACTACTAAAAACAGTCATGTTCATGGTGTAGAACAGATCAGAGGAAGGATACTAATTAGTATATAGCACAATTAACATATTAAGATGTCTACCTTACACCCTTGGTATGATACCTGTGTGCATGGCCTGACCTTCCAGGAAGCTGTGTATTTGATGGTGCCATTTAATTTGAAAAGACTCCTGTGATTTTTCAGGATCAGGGTGTAAGAGTAACACCACCAGGATGCTTTAGTTCAGGATACTGTGAATTATATGGAGTCCTCCAGCTTGCCATTTCCAAGCACTTGTTTTCACTTTAGAGGGAAGCTTTGATCAAACAAGGATCATAGGAAAAATGCTGCTGAAATCCCAGACAGAAGAAGGCCAGTGCAGTTAGGCACAATCCCACTTCATAACTCATTACACTTTGCCTAAGTAAATTAATGCTAATTTGATGTACTCAGAAACACAGGTGATGCTTACAAAAACACACACTGCTCATAAAAAGAGCCTGTGGTACAAACTAAGAATGACTAAGCCATGTTTAAGGAGTAGTAATATCAGCAGGTAATTGGAGTAGCTGAATTTGCTATATGACCATAGTTTTCTTGAGTGGTGCACAAACCAACTCACAGACTTACTTTAGCTTTTAAATAGAACAGTTGCATGGTGGTTGGTAGTATATTATGTTAAAGTTACCCATTAGAAAAAAATAAATGGAACTTACGTCACCACCGTATTCAAATATACAACCTAGATGGCAAGAATAAAAGGAGTTTGAGCAAATAACATATCTCACAGTGATTTCAGCTTTCACAAATGCTGTTTTTAACATGGCTAACTTTTTGGTATGAAAATCAACCTCAAAATAAAAACTGTGTACACATGTCTCCAGTTGTGGAGTCACCAAGCCAAACATGTCACTTCATTGGAGCATGTAGATTATTTTTGAACAGGGAGCTTGTACCCCCTCACCACAAACCAAATGTTCCACTCTTTCCTCATCCAAATTTGAGAGAGCGATTAATTCATCTTCCTTACTCCCTGTAGTGTAGAACACGTTGTTCAGTAAGTGAGAAAGCCTTCTGGAGTCTTTAAAGGAAAAGGGACAGAAGCTCACAATTAATAACAGTCAGCTCCTGGCATGACAATGACTGTGGCTTATCCTTTAAGCTATTGCTCTCCCATACACATACAGCTCTGAACATCATGCTTTTTAGATTCCATGCTTTGTATCTCTTGCAAACAAAAAAAGAGGACTATTCTATGTATTTTTCTTCCACCATGACAGAGATATCAGAAAAGTTGATGTTGATATTTGTGAATTTACTATGCAGCAGGATCCAAAGATTTCACTTGGGATCAGTATCTACTGCGCTGAGTACTCTGTCACCACAGACAACTTCACATTAAATACCATTCTCTTTACATCTTGAGGCCCCGATCCTGCAAAAGCTGCCATCAATGTCTATAAAAAAGTACTCTCGTACTTAGATTCATTAGGATATGCATCAGTTCTAAGACTTCATAAATTGCAAGAGTGATACAGAGATGAGGAAAATGTAACAGATATGATTTTTATCTATATTATCTGTGTTATTTTACCTATATTATATAGATACACTGGACACTTTTTTCCAGTTATAGCAGTATGAGATATATACCTCCTACCTTCAACCATTTTTCAGGACACCTTGTCTAGATTTTGTAAAAGAGAAGGATTTTGAATAAAATCTTTAAAAGAGGGACTCCAATAGTTGGGCTAAATTCAGAAAGGATAATGTACAAAAATCAGTTTCCCTTCATTAATCTTTTACTGCATCTCTTCCCCATAAGTCCTGCATGTGTTTCCTCTTCCCATTTATGGCACAGATAAAACATGGGAAAGCAGAGTGGTTTACTTTTCAGCCTTTATCTAGGAATAAGCATGCTGTCAGCATTCACTAGACCATGCTTAGTAGCAGTAATAGCTGGGACAAGACATGCCATTTTCTTTCAAAGCTTATAGGTTTCTGGCATGATCCTTTTGGTCCTTTCCACTACTACAATAGTGCCCAGGAGGAAAGACCAACACCATGCCCTCTAGATCTGAGCAAGGAAAAGGAAATGGAGAGCTAGCCTGTGACTTTCTTCCTTAGATAAAACTGTACAGTTCCCAGCCAATCATTGTACCTCTGCTCATCATGCTTCAATACCAGCACACTACCTCTGTGCATCTGTGGAAGGCCAGTAGCATTTTCTACTAACCAAAAAACCCCATCCTTTTATTAAACACGAAGATCTCCTTTTCCCAAAGGCAAAGAGAAGAGTAACAAGCCACTCATCCTATTTCATACCAATTATTGACATACCTTGGACACTGTGAGGTTAGAGGAGATATGGTAGGTTATTTTCACCAATGTCATAAGAAGGGAAAACCACGAGGAGTCAAAAAAACACCAAACACAAAGTAAGTATATAGGGACCGCAGAGCCTGGGAATGTCAAGGAAATACTCATTTTTCTACTGGGGCATTGAAAAGATGTGTGAAATGGGACACTACACTACGTTATTGTATGTGCTTTGGTAGGCAAAGACTGACTGTATCTAAACCTATTTGGTGAAAACTTTTTCTATGTAAGCAAAAACTTCATCAAGTTTTGTTTGTTACATAAATATGTGAGGGGTGGGTGTCAGGAGGATGGAGCCAGGCTCTCCTCAAGGTCATTTGGTGATAGGACAAGGGGCAGTGGATGCAAGCTGGAACATAGGAGGGTCAATATAAATATCAGCGGGAACTTCTTCATAGTGAGGGTAACAGAGCATTGGAAAAGGCTGCCCAGGGGAGTTGTGGATTCTCCTTCTCTGGAGATGTTCAAGACCCACCTAGACGTGTTCCTGTGCAATTTGGTCTAGGAGATCCTGCTGTGGCAGGGAGATTGGACTGTATGATCTTTCAAGGTCCCTTCAGATCCCTAATGATTCTATGATGTAGAAGAGCCTATCTCTTGTCAAATCATGTCCAGAACTTGTAAAACTTGCAGCTCTGCTTGGACTAGTTTTTGATCAACTTAAAGAACTTCAGATCAACCTCAATGGCTATGATGGTGCATATGACCTACAATTATTCAAGCACATCTTTTAGAATATTCCAATCCTTCATTAAGAGATAAATGCAAGAAATTATTCTCATGCTTTCATTCACCAGCAGGAATACCATCTCATACACTGACATCAGTAGCATAACCTGAGTATTACCCAAATGGTAGGAGGAAATCTAGACCTAAGACAGAATGTCAAATTGCTCATTCATAGCCGCTGCAACAATCCCTTACACCTGGCATTGCTCAAACATTTAAACTCTTCATTACATAAGCTACTTGACACGAGTACACTAAGATAAATATTCTTTCTCATTTACAGTAACTCACATTTATTCTGCTCCTGTGGGTGCTTGTTACTATTAAATTTCAAAGTATTAGTGGACTTTCCTCCACTTCTCCACATTTGACGAAAATACTCTCGATTCACTTTAAGAAGTCCTCTTTTCCATCTTGATCCAGTGTACTTTTATTCAGTTTTCCCCTTGTGTTGGGTAGGCTCATTTCCATGGGGTTCTCTGGAGGGTCAGAGAAGAGTACTGTCTTACCTCTCCCTTCTACTCTTCCTATTTGAATTCACAGTGCTTTCTTGCACATTTTCTTTTCACCTTATTTGGTTGCCCTTGCACATGACTAGAATCCAATATTTACCACTATTGCTTTCTCCTGAATCATGCAACATGATACCTAAAAGCAATTTATGACAAAGGAATTAGAGAAGAGAGAAAAATATCATGCTATGCCCTTATCTCTCATTCTCTCTCTGTTTATTCAGTTAAGATAGTAAATGAATGCTTTGCTATCTATCAATCAGTTAGAGGTTCTACCACACACACAAGATTGTTGAGCCCGGAAAATACTTCTGAGATCATCAAGCCCAGCCTGTGATCTGACACCAGCACATTAACCAGACCATGGCAGTAAGCGCCACATCCACCACTGCCCTGGGCAGTCCATTCCAGGGTCTGATCACTATTTCCACGAGGAAGGGCTTCCTAACATCAAACCTACCCCTCCCCTGGCAGCTTCAGGCCCTGTCCTCTCATCCTGTCACAAGTTGCCTGGGAGAAGAGCCCAACCCCCACCTGACTACAACCTCCCTTCAAGCTGGGCCTGCTCAAAGGTACTTTGGTCTTTATAAGGCAGCAAATTTGCATCAAACCCATACCTAACCTGTAACAGATGACTAATTGTTTTAGAAATGAGAGGCAGGATTTATCTTGCTAATCTCTAGGAACTGACTGAATCTCTCCTTCAGGGAGCTGTAGAAAGGGAGAAGGGTCCCCTGAGTATCTTCTTCTTCAGGCTCCCTCAGCCTCTCCTCATCTGAGTTTCCTTCCAGTCCCTTCCCGAGCCTCGTTGCTCTCCCCTGGACTTGCTCCAGCACCTCAATCTCTTTAAGTGGGGGGGCCCAGATCTGCCCCCAGTAATTGCAGTGAGGCCTCAACAGTGCCCACTACAAGGGGAAAATTATGTCCCTAGTCTTGCTGGCCACACTATTCCTGGCACAAGCCAGGATGGCACCGGCCTTCCATAACGCCTGGGCACACTGCTGGCTCACATTCCTTAAAAGACTCCATGTAGTAATACATTTTTATATCTGCTCTATGTTAATACCATGAACATAAAAAAAAAAAAGACGTTAATGCTTACAATGAGGCTGAAAAAAAGATGCCTAAAATCCCAAAGACTATTCCAAAATATCACTCCATCATTGCATCACAGGTTCTTCAAATTCTGTATTTGTTTCAAATATTGTGCTTTGTAGCCTCCCAGGTGATTAACAGGTCACCTGGGCCTGCTCAAAGGTACTTTGGTATTTATAAGACAGAAAATTTGCATCAAACCCCATATCTAACCTTTAGCAGATGAGTAATTGTTTTAGAAATGAGGGGCAAGATCTACCCTGCTATCCTCTAGGAACTGATTGAATCATTAAAGGATTTCATGTAGTCACCTGAATTTCCATTATAGTCACTGGAGTCAAAGGGGCATTCCCATAACATGATCTACTTCATGTAAGGTCAACTTTTAAGGTTGTAAATGAATCACACCCAGCAATTATTCTTCCTCTCAGCTAACTGTAAAGTGAAGTTGAAGTGTAGAGCTCATAGGTATCTAGAAAGGTCTTCTCCCTTCCACTGCTGGTATTTCACCACTCAGATATGCTAATGTGAAGGGCTCTTGTGCCCATGGCAAAAGACATACCACCACAGTGCAAACATGATGATATGATTCTAACAAATCCTCTCCCTGGGTTGCAGAAAAATCAACTGGAAAATTCAAATACAGATTGTGAAAGGCAATGTACCAGAGAGTTAAGCCATCCCATTGAAGTAGTTCCTGCTTTTTCCTCCATTCATTGGGGACAATAATAGAACTAACTCCTGAAATCCAGTATAGAATATAAGCAATAGAACAGAGCATTGAGGCACCCCTCCATGCATGTGACTCCCACGCCCCTTCTTTTCTCCTTAGAGCAATAATGACAAAAAAATCTACTCTCTTGACAGCCCAGTAGACCTTCACATGCATCACGGCCCAAAGGGGAGAACACCAAAACTCTAAAAACTAGCAAGTTCTGGGTACAAACAACTGATTACATCATCCAAGCTAGGCTGAAAAGGAAAAGTATCACACTTAGCAATCCTAAGACCATGTGAGCCTTTCTGGACTGCACTGGCCTGTGACCAGCATCGCTCCTGAGCTGTAATGTCTCTCCAAACTGTCTGTCAGTATCTACACAAGGCCTCCTTGAGTCTCATCTACCACCTGTTGACTAATGCCTTTTGAGTATTTACTCTAAACTCAAACTGAAACCTTAACTACAGACTAGCCTCTTCCACAAACCTCTTTACATATCTTGGTGCTTGATCTTATGCAATTACCTTTGTGAGTGTATCTATTATTTCAATGGATCTAAGTATTTCTGTTGATGTATTGGTAGTCACTTTAATCCAAGATACCCTGTAGTAAGTCAATCTTGTCATCCTTAAATCTGTAATTAAGTCACTATTTTATTTCAGCGTCCCCTTGGTTGTCCTATGCTAGCTACCTATCAAGCCATAGAAAAGATCAATATTAAGTAATAGTACTAGATCAAATAGTCATCACTCATTTGGAATCTGGCACAATTATAATTCATAAAAATACTAGAGGACATTCATAGGGTACACAGAACTAGAAACCTCAAAACCCAAGTAGGACAGTGAAGTGATACAAAATGGCCTTCAGAGATTATATTAGAGATGTGAAATATAAGCAAGATTAATGTTTTCTCAATTATTTGCTCTCCCAACAGCAGAACCAGCCTGACTCTTGCTACCTTGGCCAACTCAGAACCCAGTCTGTTAGGTACCTGCTATATACAATTAACTTTCTGCCCACTTTTCAGCTGTGACTGCTTGTGCAGCTTTGTTTTGGTAGCCTTCAAGAAGCCAGAATGCAGAGAATGTCACTAAATGCCCCACAGATTATTTTAACAAGCATACAGCTGGATTCTGTTACATTTAAGATTTACAAATGTAAATACGCAGTGGGAAGAAGAGAACTAGAGAGCAGAGCTGCTCAACAATGGCACTGAAAGCCAAAATAAAATACGTAGCACAACCAGTTGAATCATATAGCTAAAAAAAGTCCTAGGCCAGGTTGTATAGGAGGGTACTAAAACATAATCAGTTCTGACAATTGAAAACACCAGATGGGTACTAAGCTTTACCCACTACTATTTGTCTTGCATCACTAGGAAGACTATCAAGTACTGAAAAATGAAAGCAGTAACCATCTCCAGACATTTGGAATCCTTATATGACAAGCACAGGTAGAGAAGTAGAATAAGACTACATCTAAAACTGATGGATTTAAATACAAAAAGAAAGTGACTCAGGTGTCACCAGACACATCCTAATGGTAATATCTGGAAAATGACCTCTCAAAAGGCAAAACGCTAGAAGCAACACCATTAAAAAACAATGACATTTAAAACAGACTGGGGAGTACCCTGAAAGGAATTATCCCACGCTGGCTGGGAGATGGACTCCCCAGGGTAATCAGCTGTTTCAAATCCCAAGGTAATAAAATGCTAGAATTCAGCAGGTATCCCTTAAGTATATGTGTGTGAGCTGCTCAAAACAGCAGGTGGGAAGCTGTAACTTAGGGCATGCGATTTTCAGCCCCGACTGAGCTCTGCAGAAATCCCTTGAGTGTAACTGATTGCTGTAAATCAATGAGCAAGACCGGATGAGAAGAAGGAAATGCAAACCCTCTAAAGCTGTTCTAGCACTTTTTTTCCCCCTCCATTACAATTAAGGAAATTTGCAATATGGCCTGAACCATCCAACAGAGTTTTAGAAGCCTCAAAAGCAAGATGCAGAGGTAAGAAAAATAAGCTAACTGCAGACTCTCCGCAACTTATTGAGACTGATAAAAGGAGAAATGACACTATACTCTTCTAACCCAGCATTCCAGGGCTTCCTGCAGATCACACGGATATTTCAACCAAGGCCTGAACAGTGGTCCACCAAGGCCACATCTCTCTTACATGGGACTGAACCCAAAACATTACCCATTTGCTAAAAGGCCTACAGAAAACAGTAAATGAAGTTATAAGCTGCAGCTAGTTCTTCACAAACCTTGCAGTTCACCTGGATGCAGATACTGGTGTTGACTGGTGCCTCTGTAAGAGTCAGTCAGAATTGTCTCAACATGGTCACCATGGACTTGGACACCAAGGTACAGAACTAGACATTAAAGTATAAGAAGGAATCCCAAAACCGGATCAAAACTATTGCAGCAGACAAAGCCAGGAATGCCTAGGCCACACAGTTAATTGTGTGGTGCTATTTCTCTGTTGCCTGGTGCAGAAGAGCAAACATTAGACTGTCAAAGAAAACTGATCACCAAGGGACACCTTGACATCAGTGAAAAAATGTGGGGCTTCAGGTAAACTTTTTGCATTATATTATGATTATAACACCAGAAGACACCTCCTGGCCAAAAGCACTGTCCTTTATGGAAAGTCCTCGGACTCTCCTCTCTGGACACACATGAAAGCCTGACTAGAGAAGGCAGAGATTGGCAGAGCAACATGGGACAAAGGTGGGGCGAGGTGTGTTGCTTGGCAAAAAAGATGGCTTCTTAGTAACCAAATTTTGGGAAGCTTTTGTGAAGCTTTGGAAGCTTTCCCCACCAAGAATCACCAGAAAGATCACAAGGCTTGCTGAATGCTGCCTGGAACCTAGAGACATCTGGGACTCAGTGGTGATAGCTATTATCCTCTTCCCCCTCTTTAATTACTCTTTTTCTCCGTTTGGAACACTCTTTTATTTCTATTGCAGCCACTTTACAGGCAAAGCAATAAAATTGCACTACTGAATTGAAGCAGAACCCCCTTCGTGTATTCATCTTGCTCTTGTTTCGAGATCGTGGTAAAAGAACCTACATGAGTCCTCATGCATGAATTGTGACAACCATTCTGGGCAAATAATACCAGTATTGGTATTGGTCACCCTCATAGTAAAAATGTAAGTTTTTCCTGATGTTCAGAAGAAACATCCTATGATTTAGTTTGTGCCCATTGCCTTTAGTCCTCTCACCAGGCACCACTGAATAAAGCCTCGCTCTGCCTCCCTTACCCCCTCTTATCAGCCATTGACATGATCTCCCCTGAGAATTCTTCTCAAGAGCCGCATCATTTCCAGATTTTCTTCACAGGATTTATGCTCCAGTCCCCTCATTGGACTGTCCAGCACTTCAGGTATGACCTTACCAGTACTGAACAGAGGAGAAAGATCACACCCATTGGCCTGCTGGCACTGCTTCTCCTAATGCAGATGAGGGTATTTTCAGCCTTCACGGCTGTGAAAGTAGTATTCAGCCAGGTATCAGTCAGGTCCTTGTTTGCCAAGCTGCTTTCCAGCTAGTCAACCTGCAGCATATACTGAAGCATTGTTTTTTCCTCCATAGGTACAGGACTCTGCACTTCTCCTTACAGAACTTCAAACAGTTTAGATCACCCATTTCTCCATCCTGTAAAGGTCTTTTTGGGTTGCAGCACTGTCACATGTATATCAGCTACTTCTCCTAGTTTTGTGTCATCTGCAAGTTGGGTACACTTAAGCCCCATCATCCAGACCATTAATGAAGTTGTTAAACACAACAGGACCCAGTTACTGCCCTTCAATTACACTTCATGCCACTGTTCAACACCCTCTGTGCCTGGCCATTCAGCCCATTCTTCCTCCATCTTACTGTTTATCCATCCCCTACTCCATCAGCTTCCACAGCTCTCCCTTTATCTATCAACCCAATGAATTCATCACAAACAGTTGTCAAAATTGGTCAAGCACAACATCCTGTTGGTGACCTTATGCTGACTACTCTTGACCATCTTCCTGGCCTTACTGTGCTGGGAAATAGTTTCTAGGATAAGTTGTTCCATCTCTTCTCCACAGATTAAGAAGAGTGTGACCAACCTGTAGTTCCCTGGATCCTCCTTGGCTGCTCACATGAGGAAGTAAAGACACTGCAATGCTACTCTTTCAAAAGAAAATAGATCTGGTAAGTGTCTGGCTTTGGCACTGTGTTCCAAAGGGGGAACACTTGATCCAGTTACACAGATAGCCAGCACAGCCCTCAACAAGATTACCTTGCTAATTTAAGGACTTTGATTGCTATGTAAATAATGTACATACTTTAGGATGGACTACCGCAAAAATGAATATTTTCCCTTCTACAGGAACAAAAAAACACACACTCAGTTGCTGCTAGGAAAATATTTGCAAAGGGCAGCTATAAACAACGGCACAGCTATTTCTGCTGCATTATTGATTACCAACAAAGATGAGAGCTTCATGCATCAAAGCAAGGAGAGTGAAGTACTGCTCAGCTTTCTGCTTGCACCAGAAGAATACCACTCAGCATCATCTAACGAGGATCACTATCTGACCGGCACTAAGAAAGCTAAATAAATCATTTTTATTCAAAAGCTCATTACAGTGTGCTTGGAAGGATCCAATGCTATACCCTTTCACATTGGTGGAAAACCTTACCTCGTCACTGAAGAATCTTCATCAACATCACACTTTACCTTCCATTTGACTCACTGCAAATCTAGTATGCATGATGAAATTATGAGTGCTACCTCCCATGGGTAAGCACCTAAGGTTTCAGTCACCTCTTCATGAGAGAAATTTCTCTCCAGACCATTAGTCAGAACTTGCATAGAAGTTCATTGCATCTAAGGAGACAATCCTACTCCCAGGATTCAGCAGGTTCCCACTTAACATTGAAAGGGAATGCTGCCATCAATGTAAAGAAAGCAGCAGCCAATCCCACTTAAACAGATCTTTACTGCTGCCACTAACTGAAAGAATGTAAGAAATGCAAAACACGTTGGGTGCCTCCATTTGGCACCTCCTTCTCCTTTGCGTTAATAGTCTCCTGCTGTCTGGTGACAAACAGTGAGGTAGCTCACCAAAGGCAGAGGGAATGAGAGCCAATGAGGGCCCTCTACTTGCCCTGGGACAAGCCAGGAAGGATGTCCCAGGGCAGTCTGAAGAAATCAAGGGGAATTGGCACAAGAGGAAGGCAGGGCCAGCCCAGCTGAAGGGCCTCTATGAAAATGCACACAGCTTGGGCAACAAACAGGATGAATTAAGGGCCACTGTGCTGCTGGGAGGCCATGACATAGTGGCAATTACTGAAATTTGGTGGGACGATTCCTGTGATTGGAATGTAGGGATGGATGGGTACAAGCTCTCTAGGAAGGATAGGCAGGGAAGGAGAAGAGGAGGTGTCGCCCTCTGTATCAATGATCATCTGGAATCAGTGCAGCTCTACTTGGGGAAGGATGATGAACTGGTTGAGAGTGTATGGGTCAAAATTAAAGGGAAGACAGGGGAGGGTGATGTTACTGTAGCAGTGTGCTACAGGCCACTTGATCAGCAGAACCAAGCAGATGAGGCCCTTCACAGGCAAATAGNTCCCTGGACTATAAGCGTGCAGACTTTGATTGCTTCAGAGATCTGCTGGCCAAAGTATCATGACATTAAGCCCTTGAGGAAAGAGAGGCCCAGGACAGCTGGTTACTATTCAAGGATCACCTCCTCTGTGTCCAGGAGCAATGTATACCAACAAAGAGGAAAGCAGGGAAGAATGTTAGGAGGCCCGCCTGGCTGAACAAGGAGCTCCTGGGTGCGCTGTCACACAAAAAGAAACTCTACAAGGATTGGAAGGGAGGACAGCTAGAATGAGGGGTATGTAAGGAAGCTGCCCAAACAGATGGACATCTGCTTAGAAAAGCCAAAGCACAGTTTGAACTGAACCTAGCCAGGGAAGTCAAAGGGAACACCAGAAATTTCTACAGATATATTAATGGTAAAAAGACTAGGGAAGCTGTGGGCCCCCTGAGAAAGGAAGCAGGTGTTGTGGTCACAAGTGACATGGAAAAGGCTGAGGTTCTTGATGACTTCTTTACCTCAGCCTTCACTGAAAAGGCCTCCAGCCACACTCCTGGATGCATGGAAGATAACAGCAGGGACTAGAAGGAAGAACCACCCAGGTTCTGGGTCAATCCCAGGGGGATTGGACTACATGATCTTTCGAGGTCCCTTCTGATCCCTGATGATTCTAACATTCTAAGATTTGCTTGTGTAGTATGTTTGCAGTAATTACAATACCAGCCTTTCTCCGGAAAGGCCAGACAAGACAAGCCAGATGATAAATGAAGCATCTATATGATGACTTCATAGACATTAATTTGTATTGGCTGCAAAGTTGTTAGTATAAAGGTGTTTCATTCCTACCATACATTCAAAGTAAACAGCTTTAGGGCTTCATGTTTTCCTTCCTTTCTCTTTGTTTAGAGAAACAAAACTTCTGCATGCAGTCTCCAGAAATTGTCTATTTTCAGCCAATTCAACTTAATTTATAATTCATCTTAATTTATGATACAAGGGGTCTGTGGTAAGCAAGTGGATATTAGTTTAAAAGTAATGACCACAATGAATCACTTAATATATCTTCATGTGAAGTGGTAAAGGCATTCCTTTGGCAGTTATTTTAGTTCTGTTAAAGGAATGCAAGCTGCTCCAGATTAGCCTATGCCACAGAACACAGTGGAACACCAGAGTACCTAAAGCAAGCTCCATCCACACTGTGCCCCATACCTCCAGCAGAGATTGCATCTGAATCCTCACATCAGCTAAGTACAATAGCTAAGGGTATGCCTGGGCAAGTTACTCCTGCCTCTTGGCTGCCATAGTGGTAGCCCTTTCCTAATCTGGGGCCAGCACAGGAGGACTTGTGATAGGTTTCTTTGTTCTACCATGCCTCAGTGAGATAATTTCAAGGCAAGATATCAGCATCAGCCAACTTTAACCCATATAAGACTGTTCTACCACTTGAGGGAATGGACCTCACTTTTTGCCCTACCACAGCTTTAGTTATCCCATTGTTTCCCTGCTATCCTCTTTACACCAGCACCACTAATGTTTTGGCCTCAATATTATCAGACTGATCAAGCTAAAAGCTAGTTTTCAGCCAAACCCAGGATGCTGATCTGGGTCACAGCAGAGCTTCAAGAACACCCAAGTAGATATGGCCTTGTAGGGAACATTACCCTAGCACAGGCAGCAGGTATCAATTTATTTGAGGTAAGCTGACTGAGACACCACATAGCTGCAGAACAACATACGTTTGGTCGATAGGTTCCAAAGCTCCTTGGACTAAGGGCCATGTTTTCTTGTACCATTGTATTACCTCATCACTGAAAAGCACCCTATATACTGAAAGCACCCTATATACACTGAAAGGCACCCTATATGAGGCAATATTCTTGAGCCATCTCAGCTTTTAAGCATTAAAGTACTATAATCACTATCCTAGATCTATATAGATCATACCACATCAGCATCCAGCTCTTTCTCCTGTGCAGAAAATGGGCATATGTTTCACAAGCATGTTTTACTCCTAAGTGTACACTGTCCCAAATAAACAAGACTTCAGTTCTTTTCCCTCTGAACTCTATTAGAGCTTTCTGCCATCTGCTTCCTCAGTGGCAGATGCCTTTATAACTGACAGATCAAGCTAAACATATCAACACCCCCATATGCTCCAAACATTCCAAGTTTAGTTTTTCTGTTGTGTACAAGGCCTAAAAATAGTAAGATGAAACAAAAATATCTTTCATGTGAAGTATTATTCAGGCTGATGACACCTCAGCACAAGGCCTCTAAAACTTACCAGGGGATGGAGGGCACCATGTCTCCTAAGGGTGGTATTAGGAGATTAAAAGCATAATTTCCATTTCTGTAGCACTCCCCTCCCCCTATATAAGAAAATTCTGCTTTAACAAGTGATAGCTGAACTTCATAGAATCCCAGAATTATTGAGGCTGGAAAGGCACTCTGAGAGATCTGACATCACCACATCAGCAAGACCATGGCACTAAGTGCCACAGCCAGTCTGTCCTTAAACATGTCCAGGAATGGGGACTCACCAGCTGCCCTGGGCAGTCCATTCCAGGGTCTGATCACCCTTTCACTGAGGAAAGGCTTCCTAACATCCAACCTAACCATCTTCTGTCAGCTTCAGGCCCTGCCCCCTTGTCCTGTAGCTAGCTGCCTGGGGGAAAAGCCTAACCCCCACCTGACTACAACCTCCCTTCAATGACATACAGAGGGAGAATGTGCCTCCTGAGTCTCCTCTTTTCCAGGCTCAACAACTCCAGGTCCCTCAGCCTCTCCTCATCAGATTTTCCCAGCCTCATTGCTCCTCTGGAAACACTCCAGCACCTCAATCTCTTTCTTGAAGAGAGGGGCCCAGAATGGCGCCCAGGGTTCAAGGTGAGACCTCAGTTTAATTAGTTTTACCACCATGGGTAAGAAAACACCATGATACGGAAGCTCACTGTTGGAGAACAGCACAGTGTGGACAAGACAGGCTCATCTTAGAAGAGGATGGTCATATTTTCTAGGCCTGTAAACCAGGAGCTGGTATTCCTCATCTTGCCCATCAGAGCAGAGCTGGTCTCTTTCTTGAGGCTCCAGGAACCAGCAGGAAAATGGTTCTGGTCTTCTGCAAAGCTGCAATCCTCCTATGTCCTGATCTACAGTAAAATCAGGGAAAAGAAACACTCTCTACACTGAAGAACACCCAGCAGCCACAAAAACTACTGACTCTATATAACTTTCACCTTGAAGTGACTCAGAGCACGTACATACTGCAGGGAGCTGCTGTTTTACCTACCACAGTGTTAACAGTTTTTAGAGAAAAATATCTACCCTTCTGTGGTAGGTAAAAGAGTGTTCTCTGATACCATTATAATGCGCAAACACATTACTGCATCTGATGAACCACAGCTACCAACACCTTGACCTTTCCTTTCAGGTTTCACTCACAAAACTCTTGTTCAAGCACTGTCTGTTTAATAACTTGTATTGTAAATGGAAGCACAACCCAGCAATATCACAGTTTTTGTAGTCCTGCTTCCTGCAAACAAAGCCAACATACCTCTTCTGACTGTATTTAATTTCCACTGAAAACAGTGCCTAAGCTTTGGACAACTTCAGTAAGCTTCAGAGTATACCCCAAAGGGTTGAATACTTATTTCCAACAAAAGAGAATTGGATAAAAATCCTCCCTTTCCTGCCTGTCTCTTAAAATGTAAAGCACAGCGGTATAGAATGAAACATGCTTGCATGTGAACTAATGATTTATGTCTCTTATTTTCGCACATCCATTTCTGCAAGTACTCCTATGCTTAAAATAGAGCATTGGTCTCAAGTACCAAGAGGGAGGGTTATACAGCATTGAGAACAATCAGTGAGCCAAGAGCAAATGCAACACCAGTACGGACCTCCCCAACCAGAGCACACTGCTACAGCACCCAAGCAGGACCACCATAGTGACAGTGGTCAGTTTTATTGGCAGTATCAGAAAATGAGGTAATAAGTCAAGATTAAAGTCATCCCACAGAGACCAATCAGGAACAGTAGAAGACACGTACAGAAATGTGAAGTCATTAATGAAGATTACACCAGAGAGAGAACTGAATAGAAAATAAGAAACACATTAGTTTTGAGATCTACCTAGGAGACAGAGCTAGAGACAAAGCATATATCAAAAATCCATCCAGAAAAGCTAGTTAGTAAGGCAAGACAGCAAAAGCCAAGACTAGATAAAAGTATACCTACCACACAGTTCAGACTGAGCCTGAATACTACCAGACAGAGCTTAAGAGAAAACTCTGGGTTAAAGGGCATCAGGTGTGTTGTAGAAGTCAAGGGTAATAGAATCAACTTAGTCCTGTTTGTGCCCTCAGGATCATGACACCAAGGAGTGAAGGTAACTGGAATTTGTAAATAAGGAACAAGAGAAATAGCGGGCAAAATTCTTGTCTCGTGTTGAACATATCAGGTGGCTGATAGTTCAGATGGCTGATAGACAGACATGGGACACAAACGCCATACCTCAAAGAGTCAACACAGAGAGAGACAGATGCCTCCAGACAGCTTAAGAGAAGAATGCAAAGTGCATGGGGGGAAATTCTGGTGTGGATATAGATGGATCCAATAGTGACTTGGTGATAGTTGTCTCACAAGCATCTGCTTGTTTTACTTTCTGCCCAGATCATTCAAACTACTTGAAAGTTACAAAATCTAAACATCCATGCTATTACAATAGAACCTATCTCCAGCATGGCAGCTGTGTTCATAAATCCTGAAGATACCCGTACTTCAAAAAATCAGCAGCTTGCTGTGGGGGTGGTGGAACCCTAGTATTAGCAATACCAAGTATTACCAAATAATTTAGGTTCCCAAAATTACTAGGAAAAGGACATAAAATATCTCACCAAAAATTAACAGTTTCAAGACATGGCCAGAGTTTCAACAAATAAGATGTGGAAAATATAAGAAGGAAGAGGACAACTGAAGGTCTGTAGAGAATATCTAAGTGATGTGCTGAGATAAATCATCACTGGAGAAGCTATTAGTACAAGGTGTCAAAGTCTGAACAAAAAAGAACCACAGGATAATATGTAGTGGTAGGGATATCTGGAGGCCTAGAGTCAAATCCAAGGTAAATCCAGCTTCAAAGCTAAATCAGCTATCTAGTTATCCTGCAGCAGCATCTGCTTTTCTCTAGCCCATACCACTTTCTCAAACTGAAGAATAAATATTTGTTAGCCTCAGGAAGTGCTGAAGGTCACCACTCTTAACCTGCAGACTGCTGTTTACACCACCAAAAGATTTGTGTCAGTTCAATTCCCTTATGAAAGCACAAACTTCTCAGCAGACAAAACACACTGTGAACATATTGTCAAGAAAACTTTTTAAAAGGCAAAGTTCTTAAGAGCAGTTACAGACACAAATACTTGGCAACAGCTCCACAGAAAGTTTCACATGGGTTTTGTGCCAGTATGTTTTTCCAGTGCAAATTACCTGCAAAAAATCAGGTATTTGATCCGTTTCAGTAGCTTAACTGTGTAAAACACAAATTCAGTTAAAGGAGTGCTTAACTGTTACTAGCACATATATGTATTTTTAAGTGACCCAGGCACCTTGCTTCCCCATTAATTATTCTTTTTTCCTTATTTGGAAAGCAAAATAGCCAGTCCAAGAAAATCTAGTACCCACTCAGAACAACATCTCAATAGTTTCTACAGCACTTGGTCAGCAAGCACATCGTATCATTATATATAGGCGTGAATCCAGAATTCACACTTGCATGACCACTTTCTAGTAGAGAGTGAGACTGGACTCAGACTTATTAACAGCTCAGGGAGGACTTCACGTTCATTGGAGACTTTGCAAGTAATGCACCAAAAATTCATACTTTGTGGATTTTTAAGTATCCAAGTCAGACTCATGACTGAAGAGCAATTGCAGCATGAGGGCCATGCAAATAAAAGAGACAAATTATTTTGAGTTACCATGGTAATGTTCTAAACAAATCATTACAGTATATCTATCAAATATTTCCAAGTACATCCACAAATGATCACGAGGAGAAGTGTTTTGGCTCAAGGAATGGATACAGCATCATCTCATTTCTATGTACTTGTAATATCTTCATGGTATCTGGGTATCCTTCAGCTGTATATTGAGACATGTGACTACGGCTGCAATGTTTTTCTCCGAGTGACCATGGAAGAGCAGAAGTCAGCTGCTTTACCCCAAAGGAGTCTGAATGGGAAATCAAAAACATAAGACTGATCCAGTTTTGCATTGAAGGGCACAATTAAGAGACACTTACAGATGGGAAATGGAGTAGCAGAGAAGGAAAGCACACCCACTTGGACATGACAGGCCATGCTGAGCTGCTCCAGTTAAGTTCCTGAACTAGTGCCACTAAGCTTAGCCTTTTCCACATGTGGGTGAAACAGTGATTCCAAAAAAGCAGTAAGAAGCAGTTAAGCCCTCTCTAGTTTGAGGACAATGTGGGGCAGGGATGAAAGAATTTTCTATGGTCCCAACACAGCACTGAAAGCCATGAGTGGGCACACTGCCTCTGTAGCCACTCTTTAGGGGGAACACACTGACATTTCACCTCCTTAGCTTCTGTCATCTCTGGATACCCTGGTGCATTCAAACTGGGTGTTCAAGAACCATGTTCTCTTCCCAAAGACAAATGTCTCCCTACAATTTTAGTTCTACCAGCTGGTTCCTCTTTCTCAACTTAGCTAAAGCAAAAACTCCCATTGGAGGAGAGGTGACTGCTGTTTTCCATACACACATACACATCAGCAGTAAAATATCCGGTATCAGACTACAATTATTTCACCCAGCTCAGGAACACAACCAGCACATACTAGAATAAAAGGCAAAAGTTAGAAAAAAGTGGCATCTTCTCCCCAGTGTATGAATATGGCAGAAAACATTGACATATCCCTACTATATCATTAAAAGTCTCTCTTCCTGCAGTTCTGCTATGGTCCCTGGATAAAGTAGTTTGCACAAACTAAATCACAGCCTCTCTGCACCAGGAAACAGTGCATGATGCACAGCACCAAAGAACTCAGCATTCCTCCATCCCTTCAACCCTAGTTTTTCCCACAGCATAATCTTTCTCTTGTAAGTCATCTGCAGAGGCATGCAAAGGATAGACAATGTGATTTCTGAGCTACAAGATACAGCTCCACTAGTCTCAGAAGAACCTGTGTTGTCTTGCTCTCCCCTACCATGTTTTATTCATGTAGCAACTATTCTTAACAAAAAACATTAACTATAAGTGACATCTACCAGGGTACCAGGTTTAGGCTAGGATAGAGTTAATTTTCTTCACAGTAGCTTGTATGGAGCTGTGTTTCGTTGTTTGTGATGAAAACACACAACCTGCTAATACTACTAATACCTGCTAAGAGATATTTTAGCTATTGCTGAGCTGTTCTTGCACAGAGACAAGATTTTTTTCTGTTTCTCACACCACCCCCACAGTAGGTAGGTTGGGGATGCAGAAGTCAAGAGGATGCAGCTCGGACAGTAGACTAAACTGGCAAAAGGAACTCATACCATACAAAAGCTGGAGGAAGAAGAGAAAGAAGAGAAAGTTGTTTAGCGTTGTGGCATTTTGTCTTCCCAAGCATTTGATGGAGTCCATTCAATGGAATCCAGCTTTCTTGGAGACAACTGAACAGCTGCCAACCAAAGTAAAGTAGTAGATTAATTCCTTGTTTAGATTTGCTTGCATGTGCAACTTTTGCTGCATTTATTACACTATCTTTATGCCGATCCATGTGTTTTCACACTTTTACCTTTCTGACTTGTGTTCAGTCAGTAGATTATGATCTGGTGGCAGTTTCAGAGACACAATGGCACAGTTCACATGACTGGAATGTGAGCATGAACAGCTGTGTCCTTTTCAGGAAAGACAGTCCAGCAAGGTGAGGTGGTGGAGTTGCTCTTTATGTGAGAGAGCAAATAAAATGCATTGAATTCTATCCAGGGGCAGATGAAGAGAGAGCTGAAAGTTTGTGGGTGCAGATAAGGAGCAGGCTGGCTTGAGTGATATTCTTCTGGGTGTCTATTACAGGCCACCAGATCAGGATGAGGAAGCTGATGAGGTCTTTTACAGGTAGTTGACAGCAGCCTCTCAGGCCCTTATTGTCATGGGTGATTTAACCTTCCTGATATTAGCTGAAAGATCTACTCAGCCAACCATCCCCAGTTCAGGAGGTTCCTTCAATGCATTGATCACAACTTCCTGATGTAAATGGTGGAGGAGTCCACTAGGAGAGGAGCACTGCTGCATCTTGTACCCACCAACAAGGAGGGTCTGGTTGAAGCAGTGAAGGTTGAGGGCAGCCTTGGTTGCAGTGATCATGAGACGGTGGAGTTCAGGATCTCATGTGGCAAGAACAGAAGCCCAAGCAGAATCACAACTCTGGACTTTAGTACCACCAACTTTGGCCTTCTCAAGCAATTGCTAGGGGAAATCCCATGGGACAGGGTACTGACAGGTGAAGGGGCCCAAGACAGTTGCTTAACATTCAAGCACCACTTCTTTCAAGCCCAACATCAGAGCATCCCAACAGGTAGGAAGTCAAGAAAGGGAGCCAGAAGACCTGTGTGGTTAAGCAGGGAGCTGCTGGGCAGACTCAAGAGGAATAAGGAAGTCTATAGGTCATGGAAGGAGGAACACAATAGAAAAGCCAAGGCCTCCTTGGCATTAAACCTTGCAAGAGAGGTCAAGGACAAGAGAAAAAGCTTCTTCAAGTACATTGCAGGTAAAACTAACACTTAAAAGCAATGTAGGCTCACTGTTGAACGAAACAGATGCCCTGGTGACAAGAGGATTGGAGATAGTGAATGCCTTCTTTGCCTCTGTCTATACTGCTGGAGGCTTCCTGCTGAGCCCCAGACTGCTGAGGCCCCAGAAGAAGTGAGTGGTTGACTAGGACTGGGTTAGAGACCAATTATGCAGACTGGATGTGCATAAACCTATGGGTCTTGAAGGGATGCACCTGTGAGTGCTAAGAGAGATGGCAAAAGTCACTGCTGTGCTGCTTTCCATCATGTTTGGTAAATCATGTGTAACAGGAATGGTATCTGGGGACTGGAGGATAGCAAATATCACTTCAATTTTCAAAATGGGCAAGAAGAAGGACCTGGGTAAGTACAGACCTTTCAGCCTCACCTCCAGATCTGAAAGGTGATGGAAAAACTTGTCCTTGGCGCTGTCTCTAGGGAGATCAAGGACAAGAGGGTCATTAGAAACAGTCAACATGGCTTCACCAAAGGGAAGTCTTCTTTGACCAATCTGATGGCCTTTTATGAGGACATAATCAGGTAGATAGATGATGGCAAAGCAGTGGATGAGGTCTATCTCGACCTCAGTAAAGCATTTGACACAGTCACCCACAACATTCTCACAGCCAAACTGAGGCAGTGTGGTCTGGACAATCAGGTAGTGAAATGGATTGTGAACTGGTTGCAGGACAGAAGCCTGAGAATAGTGGTCAGTGGGGCAGAGTCTAGGCAGAGGCTTGTGTCTAGTGGACTCCCACAGGGGTTGGTACTCTGACCAGTACGAAGTACTATTCAATATATCCATCAGCAACCTGGATGAGGGATTAGAGTGCACTGTCAGCAAGTTTCCTGATGACACAAAGCTGGAGGACTGGCTGACACCCCAGAGGGCTGGGCTGCCATTCAGCATGACCTGGACAGGCTGGAGAGTTGGGCAGGGAAGAATTGAATGAAATTCAACAAGGGCAGTGCAGAGTCTGGAATCTGGACAATAATAAGCACAGGTACCAATATAGGTTGGGGACTGACATGTCAGAGAGTAGTGCAGGAG
>VZRI01003120.1:110486-137017 GCA_013397515.1 Upupa epops
CTCCATGGCTTGGAAAATAGGAGACTGATGGGTGACTCATTAGTGTTGATCAATATGGAATGTGTGGGTGTCAGGAGGAAGGAGCCAGGCTCTTCTCAGTACCATCCAATGATAGGACAAGGGACAACAGGTGTCAACTGGAACATAGGCGGTTCTGCATAAATACGAGAAGAAACTTCTTCATGATGATGGTGACAGAGCACTGGAATGGGCTGCCCAAGGAGGTTGTGGAGTCTCCTTCTCTGGAGATGTTTAAAACCCACCTGGACATGCTCCTGTGTGACTTGATCTAGAAGGATTGGACCAGATGACGTTTCAAGGTACTTTCCAATCCCTAACATTCTGTGCCATTGGAGTAGTGAGTGGCTGTGTGATGCTGAGCTGCCTCCTGGGACTAAACCTTGACAAGATGTCACCTAGACCAACATCCTGTTTAGGTTATTATCAATATGATACCTGGTCAACCACAACTTCATCTACCCAAGCCTTGGAAATTTCAAAGGCTGAAGATGCCACCTCTTTGGGTGAACCATTTTATTGCCAAACTACCTATGTGATGACTCTTATTCCTAATGTCTAATCTGAATCTCAATAATATCACAGGAATCATTTCTCCTTCAGAGAGCTCCCATTCCCACTCTAAAAAGCACCAGTTTGTCCTTACATGTTCAGAGGTTTATATAGGACATACAGCTGTTAAATGTGACCTAATTTGGTTCCAAGTTTAGCATTACCAAGACAGGTTCAGAGACGGGAATTTCACAGGTTGGAGAATATGCAGTCTTACGATTTTATGAATTAGCCTTCAAGTGCATTCAGATGTTTCATAGGGGTTCTCACTGTGTTTCCTAGTGTTTCTAGGGTCCCAAAAGTTACCAGAGGCCATTCAGTTGTCTCACACAAACAGAAATCTGTGGTTTTATTTCAGGCCAGACTGCATCACAGAATACTCTTGGAGACTGTCAAACACCTTCCAAAACTTTGAATACTATTTTGAGAGCATCACAGAGAGTTCATGCAGAAGGTCAAGAGATCTCCATATCAGAAGCATACAGCAATACCAGCCCTTTCAAATGGGAAAGAAGCAAGCTGGGCAAGTCCAGCCCTTGCATTCTCACTGTAAGACAATCATCAAAGGAAACCTGCAAACTCTGACAATGCAACGGCTCTCAGACCTTCTGCACAGCTCCACTTGAAGCTAGCAGGACCTGTAATTTTGTACCCCAGGAGGATATAGCTCTGAGATGATGATGCAAGATTGCTTACAATATAGTTTTACTTCATATAGTTTACTTTAGAGGTGGGAAAAAATATTCCAAACCGCAAAACCTTGAGACTTGATTATATATTCTCTTATAATCAAAACAGATACATAAAATATATCTATTGTGACAGTAGAATAAAATACCATAATGAGGCAGGAGATGCACTGTAGGTAATTCTCAGCATAGCACTTAGTAAGGTTGCAAAAATATAATAAATGGTTTGGAAACCCAAATACAAAAGTCAGAAAAGAACAGTAGTAATAGGCTGCTCTGTATCAGAGACCTTTAGCAACACATTGGAGATAACAACAGCATCTTGTGCCTGAATGTAAATACTAGGATTTGTGTAAAGCATTTGACAATGTTCTGCACAACATCCTGATTACCAAACTGGAGAAACATGGACTTGATGAATGGACCACTTGCTGGATTATGAATTGGCTGGATGGTCACACTCAGAGAGTTGAGGTCAATGGCTCAAAGTCCAAATAGAGAGCTGTTGCAGACTGGCTTAAGGAGAAGGGACATGAGTCCCTAGAAATGTTGCACAACCTAGGCTTTGATGATAATCATGAAAGTATAGTTATGAAACAAGCAGTTAAGTATAAGGAGGTAAACAGTTAAGTTGTAGGTTTTAGATCCTTGGCATAAGCCAGGCTGTCAGCGGGGGTCAGGGCCCAACCTGGATACTAGCCAGCAGGATCCGCACCTGAGCGGAAGTAAAACCTGGACATGAGAGGAAGTTAACCCTTGCTGAAGCCACAAGCAGGAGGGGTATGAGATGACCTCTTAGGCTGTAGACAGTGATATGAGGACAAGTCTTCACATTGTAACCAATAAATGACCTCTTAGGCTGTGGCCAATGATATGAGGACAACTTTTACATTGTAACCAGTAGAATAAGGACAAGTGTCAAAAGTCTGCTATAGAAGCTGCTGTAGTACGCTAATAAAGTTGAACTTGCATTATCACTCACATTGAGTTGGCCTGCATGTTCTGCTGTGGGACTTTCTCCTCAGAGAACAGTGATTAGCAGCATCCCTCAAGGGTCAGTAGTGGGACCAGTGCTGTTTAACATCATTGGTGATATGGACAGCGGCATTGAGTGCCCCCTCAGCTAGTTTGCTGATGACACCAAGCTGTGTGGTGTGGTGGACACGCTGGAGGGAACTGATACTGTCCAGAGGGACCCAAATAAGCCTGAGAGGTGGTCCAGTGCCAACCTCATGAGATTCAACAAGGAAAAGTACATAGTTCTGTATATGGGTCAAGGCAATCCCAGGCACAAATACAGGCTGGGTGATGAACAGATTGAGAGCAGCCTTGAGAAGAAGGACTTGGAGTAGTTGGTCGATGAAAAACTCAACACAAGCCTGAAATGTTCACTTGCTGCCCAGAAATGCAACTGCATCCTGGGCTGCATTAAGAGAAGTGTGACCAGTAGATTGAGTGAGGTGATCCTCCACCTCTCTTCTGATCTTATGAGACTCCATCTGGAGTACTGTATCCAGTTCTGGAGCCTCAACACAGGAAGGATATTGAACTGTTGCAATGTGTCCAGAGCAGGGTCACGAGGACGATTGGAGGGCTGGTGCCCCTCTCCTATAGGGACAGGCTGAAAGAGAGAAGAGGAGATTCTGGGGAGATCTTACACAGGCCTTCCAGTACTTGAAGGGGGCTACAGGAAAGCTGGGGAGAGGCTGTTTACAAGGGCTTGTAGTGGTAGGACCAGGGGTAATGTTTCAAGCTGGAAGGGGATAGGTTTACATTGGAAGTCAGAAGAACGTTCTTCACGATGAGGGTGGTGAGACACTGAAACAGGTTGCCCAGGGATGTTGTGGATACCCCTCCCTGGAAGTGTTCAAGGCCAGATTAGATGGGGCCTTGAGCAACCTGGTCTAGTAGGGGGTGTCCCTGCTCATGGCAGGGGTGTTGGAACACAACCTGAACCATTCTGTGAATCTATGAATCTATAAAAAGAGGGAAGAGACTCCAGTTGGACAGCAAGAGAAACCAGAATGAAACAGCAATGAAATCCAGACTGAAAATCCCACAAAGTAATCATAAAACTCAATTTCTCACTGATCAGTACGTCGATACTCAAGGAGACCCACAGTTTTCCAAACAGTTTGGCATAAATCAATGAAAAATTGTCCCAGAGGGTGAGGGGATAGTGAGTTTTCACTCAAGAATCACAGTCAGGGTTAAAACTAGGTCCTAATTCTCCCTTGTACTGCTGTGACCAAGCAGCACACTCATGCTGACTGAGAGTACAAATAGTGTCCCACCAGCACAGCCACTGTACACAGCTCACAAAGTGGATATCAAACAGCAATGCAAAATAAAGAGGAATTGCATACAGAGGACACTAGTTTCAGTGGAAGAATGGCAGGACCATTAGAATAAAGTTTTAAGAGGTCTAGGATTAGCGATATTCTCACATGCTGTGCACAAACTCTGTTACCCCATATGGCCAAGCTGCCAGTGTTCTTTCGCAGGGTTTGTCTTGATGGATGTTGTAGTTTGAAATTTGATACATTTTCAGTTGTTGATTTTTGTGCTTTTATGCCAAAAGAACATTTTGTTTTTCAGCTAGAGATAGCTTTCCCATCAGACTCCTGGATCTAATTCTTAACCCCACAGGTGATCGGTGGACAGAGTCTATAAAAGTGAGTGCCCTTCACTTAAAAGTGATAAAAGTGATTTCTGCCCTTCTAGTTCTGTCTCTTGTCAGAGGGAGGGAAAGAGAGCTTGGCTGGGCCAAGAACCTCCCCCTGCCACTCCCCCACTCACCCCTCACCCCCACCCCAGGGTGGAGGGAAAGCAAGGGCTCTCGGCCTAGCTGCCCTACTGTGGTGGTGAAACCACAGTCCTGTTGGCAGGGATTAGGGCCTGGCTGTAAAGTCAGCCACTGCAGTTCCTCCGGGGGGGGCAACTCTGTGCCAGGGGGTCAGCAACAGCTGCCCCTTCCCTGAAGGTAGAACGTAGAGGGAGAAAGTCTTTGGACTGTAGCTGCCAGCCCCATCCTTGTTCCTGCATCCAGAACAGTGACAGGAGGCCAGAGAGAAGCCACAGCCTATGCACCATTCCTACAGCCTGATCATCTTTAAAGATCAAGAGGAGGTGGTGAGTCAACCCTTTCCCTCCCTTGGAGCTGCCACCACTTGGGAGACAGAATAGGAGAGAAAGAGGTAAGAAAGGAAAAAGCCCTGAAGCAGGTGTGTTTACCACAACAGGCATGACCCCATGTGACCAGTGCCCATTTTGCCTCTGTCCTCACCACAGGCTTGTCCCCTCTTGGACCAGGGCCATGGGACTGATAGCAGATGCTGTATCTGAACTCTTGCCACTGAGAGACTAGGAGAAGCCTCTGATCAGAGAGAGATCATAAAATACTGATCTCCTAAATCTTTGGAAAACAGAAAGAGACTCGGATTCTGTTGTGTTCCTGCATCTGAAATGCTGTTGCAGGCTGAAGATGAAACACTCCCAAGATTAGAGGAGTTAGAAGCAAGCCTGAGACCTACAGGGGAAGCTGGCATCTGCAAGACTGGAAAAGGAACTTTTCCAAAGCATTATGATGTAGATGGAGGTGATGGGTGAATTCCCACTCTGGTTAGAGTGTTAGTGTGCACTCTCTTTTTTCAGGGCTCTCATCTGATATGTTTGCTGTCTCCCATTTGTCTCAGAGTGTGTGTGATGGTATTGTGATACAGTTTCTGTTTTACTTTTCCTTTGCTTCTTTTACTTATTTAAAGGTTTTTCATTTCTTATTGGTGATGGAATCAATAAATTCATTTTAACAAAGTTTCTTCTTTGCCTGTTGAATTCTTGTTGAGAGCTGGTGCATAGGCTTGGATTGCAGACACCAATGCAGAACCGATCTGGACCTTCATTTTAACCCGGGGCAGTGGGGAAATGCATGAGTGAGCAGAGATGCCCACTTACTTAGCATGCTCCAACAACAGTTTTACAGGCACAGCAGAAACAAAGTGCCCATAATTCAGTGAACTAATTTAAGATACAGCTTCTCTTCAGATAGAAGCTCCATGTCTACAGAATGCTATAAATTGCAACACACTGGTATGGACACAGCTGCATTGATATCTGGAATCATCTGTATTGAAAGTGTAGCAGTGACCTGTATCAATCCCATTCAACTGTGACAGAAACTGGCACTTATTTATGAATAAATAAATTTTCACCATCAGCCTGCCCTAATTATATTCCCCCTTTTTCTTCCAGAGCTCTACCCAGTCTCTCATACACAGAAAGTTACATGAAGTCCAGGTAAAAAAGCCAAGGGAAATGGCAGAGAGTTGCCAGGCATCTGAAAGAACCAAAGAGCAGGATGGGCAATATTCTAAAGGGAAAAGGTGCAGGAAAAAAATACTGGGATAAGTAAAACTTTAGAATTCACACTTTCCCGTGTGAATGTCAAGGAAGACTGCTGGGGTGTTTTTGTCTCTCATATAAATCCAACACAACTGGGACCCAAAAGTCCAAAGGATATGGATCTTTCAGATGTAGGAATCAGAAATTACTTTGTAATGAACTAAAAGTACTCTCTGGAATGGGCGAGCAGCAATTCATGGAGCACTGGAGATTTCTTTATGCCTAATCAGGATTCCCATTAATAGAAATGTATGGCTACCAGCCATATAAACCCAAAAAAATATCAAAATAATAATACAATCATAGAATCATTCACAATGGAAAAGACGCTTCAGATGATCAAGTCCAACCATTAACCCTATATAATCTACCATAATCACTTTGACTGAAAATTATCCATCAAAGCCTTTTTCAGCAGAAAGGTAAGATAAAGGTGAGTTAGTCTATAAAATATTGAGATTTGCAGACTTGCCTCTTAAAACCTTTGGGATTTCTGAGATTCAATAGGAGTAAGTATTGCTTCTTACTGCATCACATAACATGAACACAAGGCTTCCTGCAACTGCTGCTTTTTTTATTATAGAAGGGCTACCTGAATGGTTTCTTCATGGATCTATAGGAAAAAAACTGATTACCTTTCAGTAAGTTATAGTCTCTCTGCAAGTCACATTTTGCCCTCTCCCCCATAGCAAGAAGAAAAAAAAGTAGCTGACCTGTAGCTGTACCCTCTGAAGAAGTTGTGTGTGTGCTGCTGCAGGTGTCCACAGGCCCCTTCTTTGGGATTAAATACATCACACATCGGGTTCCAGGTAATGGCTTAGATAAACCTAGGTGCTCACTCTGATGAAGTCTGATCAGTGTGTGATGGGTTTTGTCAGTTTTTCAGTTATCTCTCCACATCATAAAAAGGTAATAGTCAGAAAGATTAAAAGTCAAAATACTTCTTCAGTTTTTTGGGATTTTTTTTGTTTTTTGCTTTCTTGTGAGAACAAGAGAACTTGAGTGTTTTGCTGAACATTTCTGGGGAAAAGAAAGAGCCTCTACTTCAAATCTTGTGTCTGCATGTTTCAAAAAGATTTCCAGCTATGAGATTTTTATATTGTTGGAAGTAAGTAAACTAAGGAAAGTGAAAGCTCCTCTCTTCTTTCTACTTCAGCTTCCAGTTTGTGAAACCATCAATATTTCAGGCCAAAGATTGATGTTTCTTTCATCCTTCAATGTGGTAAACTGAGAAGTGAGCTCTGTGACACACTCCTGCTTTGTTTGACTCCAGATGCCTTCTGAAGCTGCCAGAGGAGGGTTAGGTTGGATGTTAGGAAGCCCTTCCTCATGGAGAGAGTGATCAGGCCCTGGAATGGACTGCTTGGGGCAGTGGTGAAGTTCCCATGTCTGGAGGTATTGAAGGACAGGCTGGATGTGGTACTTAGTGCCCTGGTCTAGATGACTGTGGTTATGTTACGTCATGGGCTGGACTTCATGAGCTCAGAGGTCTGTTCCAGCCTCAATAATTCTGTGATTCTGTGATTTTATTTTTTCTGATCCATAGACTCACATCAGAAATTCTGCAACTTGAAAAGAAGCTAACACCTCTCTTTCCACTCCTCTGGGAATTAGATTTAATATCAAAAGATCCATTAAGTTAAAAAAATGTAAGACTCCTTTTTTTCTGATTCTTCAGAGACTTCTAGTTCCAGTGAGGACTCTCAGGATGTAAGTATGTCCATGCTGTCCTTCATAGACAGTGATTGTCTAAAATGAAGTTATCACTGATTTGTAATGGTGTATTGCAGTGCAGAGCTTGCCTTTTGTCTGTCTGGATTTTTACAGTGGTAGGATGTGCTTCACACTGCCATCAACTCTCAGTAATGTTTCCATTCTCTCCTCAGGCTATGATGAATGTAATTTTTCAATGTTTGCCTGAATCCTGCACAACAGTAATCAGCAGTTATCAAAAGCAGTGAACACAAATAATTAAGACATTTCCAGGGCATCCAGCAGTCTTCCCTAGGATACGTGCCTCGCACAACTATGGGTAGAAATAGTGTCTGCACCATCCATGTGTTATCATGGAGGAAAGAGCACTTTTACCTGTGTCTTGAGCCCGACTCAAATAGTGTGGACACAGGCATTCAAGTCAATTGGCATTTTCAAAGGAAACAAGGTGCTTGTAAGTGACACTCTCCATTCTGGTTCCATAATCAGCCTTGTAACTGTGGGGAAGCACAAGTAGCAGATTAACTCTGGCCATGCAACGGCATTTAGTACCTGATGTCAACACATTCATTTAGTATCTGACATTGTTACAAGTGCTATGGCAGATAAGCCAGTGTCCTTCATGCACTCAGTACCAGCCTCTACTAAATGCAGTACAGTTGATAACAGAAAACAAAAGGTAAGCTTTTTACATACTTTTTCTAAGGAACTGCATTCTATTTTCCTAGTGCAATTATTCAATAGGCATACCATTATAGGGGTACTGAATAAATATGCTTATATATTGTATTGCACTTATTTCAAACTGAAATTCTAATGAATAATTAGTGTATTTTTTTTTGATCCACCCCAGAATGCCCTCTTATGGCCCTCTAGGCCGCAAGAGCTTATTGCTGCCTCATAGTCATCCTGCTGTCCACTAGGACCCCTAGGTCCCTTTCTGCTACACTGCTCTTCAACAGGTCAGTCCCCAACCTATACTGGTACCTGGGGTTGTTCTTGCCCTGACGCAAGACTCTACACTTAACCCTTCTTGTATCCTTATGCTAATAATTCCTCAATGGAGAAGAAAAGTGGAAGATTTTGTCTGAATTTCACCTTTTGCATTTTAAAGTAATCTCTTTACATCACAGATCAGTATGAGACTGCAGATGATAACATGTCTAAGGTAACTTAGATGGTCCTACATGTATATCCTCTGGAGTTCCTGTGTATTCCTATGTAGTACTGGGTGTTGCAGAGGATGGGGAACTGGGCTACCAGGAGTACCAACCAGAGACAGACATCAGACTACTCATCTGAATTCTGCTTTGTCTGAATTCACAGTTACTTGTCATCACACTGTCCCACTTCTGATCACACATCCCACAAAGATGATCAAAGGATTGGAGCATCTGTCATATGCTCCTGGAGAAGCTGAGACAGCTGGAACTGTTCATCCTGGGGAAGCAACGGCTCAGGGGACCTTACCAGTATGTATAAATAACTGATAGATGAGAGAGTGAAGACAGAGCCAGACTTTTCCCACTGACAGGACAAGAGGCAACGAGCACAAACTGAAACACAAGAAATACAGCCTAAGCATAAGAGAAACACTTCTTTTCAATCACTTCTAAGGTGATTGAACCATGAAACAGACTTCTTAGACAGATTGTGGAGTCTCCATCCCTGGAGATATTCAAATCACAACTGGACAGAATCCTTTGCAACTGGCTCTAGAAGAATCTGCTTGGAGAACAGGGGTTGGATTGGATGATCCCCAGAGGTCTCTTCCAAACTCTACATTTCTGTGATTCTGTACTACTGTTGAGTGAAAAGTAATGTCTTGCAATATCTGTCCCAACACAAATGAGAACAGCATTATTCCTCATCCATGGTTTTCTCAAGAATTACACTTGCTTGTGGTAGAGGAGAGCAAAAAGAATATCACATATGCTTTTCTGCCCTATATGAGAGTCAGTATATTAATTCAAACCATAGAACTTTAAATATAGATTACTGTGTCCTTGTCAAGATAATGGGAGGAAGCAAAACAAAGTAAATCAGCCTTGCCTTCCATACATTATACTTTCCTGCCATACTTCCTGCCATGCTTCTGACCTGCACCACTCCACTGCATGGAGACTGCCATGACCCAAACCTAGTCTTCTCATGACAGAGATGGTATGTGATTAAGATGAAGTAAGGCCCTGTGCTTGCAATCAACAAAAGCATATTGTGCCATCTGAGAAAGGGCAATTACCACAGGCTATGGAAATATTTGCAGATAACATCAATTCAGAAACAGGGAACGCAGGAGAGGATGAGTGGAATAGCAGGAAAGGGAAGTAAGGGGATGGGAAAGCAAGAATTAGGATATTAGGATGTCCTGTGCAATCAGTCTTTATATCACAGCATTTCTTCACCCTCCTAAGAGGACAAAACTCTGACTCCATGAACCACAAACCAAAATGTCCATGTGGCCAAGAGCAGTAAGACAAGTAGCATGTTCTTTGGAGAACTGCAAAGGGGAGCACTGGTAGTGGTTTCCAGTCATCTCTCCTCTCAAATTAAAAAATTAAGATGGGTGTGGCATCTGGTTTTGTTGGCAGCCCTCACACGTTCTGCGATGGAAGACACAGATCACACAGCCTTGCTGCCTGCCACATGATGCAATGCTATTTTAAGAAGCAGGTCCACAATTCTTGCCAGCTGTATGTGATGAAAGAGTCAATAAGTTGCACACCTTTGTATCAGCTCACTTACCCCTCAAGGTGCTTCTGCTGTGAAGGGCAGGCTGAAGTTCAGGACATCACTAGGACTGTAAGAAATTCCCCTGTGCCCTTGAGACAAGCATGAGGAATTTTCTACATCTTTATGGGAAAGGGTTCTGTAGAGTCAGACAGGGACAAAGCATCCCAACTTTCTCAGACTGTCACCCTGATCATGTTGGACTGTGCCATGTTTTTTTTTATGTAGCTTTGCATCCTAAAGACTGGGAAGGCTAAAACATAGTCTGTAACTTAGCCATAATATCAATAGGTTATTATGCCTCTGTGCAATATTTATAATCATAAAGACATTTACTGAACCAATTTCCTGTCAGATGCACAAAAGGACTAGCATCTTACTGCATCTGCTGAGCTTTACCTCATGGTACTCAACAGAAACCCAGAACAAAGAGTACAGCAAAGAGTAAAGCAGTCTTCAGTACTACCCTGGAGAAATTCAAACAAATGAGACACAGAAAGACCCTGTTTTATCTGTTACCCTACCATTCACAATCTCAGCTTCCGCTGAGAAGCTATTCACACAGGTTGTAAACAAATTGATGCAGAGAGCTTTTCTCCTATTTATCCATGAAACACCTGCCTTACCCCAGATGTTACTGAAGAGAAATAATCAGATAGAGCTTTATTTTAAACACTAATCACCAAGATTATTGGGGGGGAAAAAATCCTTGTTTTAACTCATTTTTTCACTGTAGTCACACCCTAGGATCCAGTGCACCATTTCACTTGGTTTGTCACACCAGAAGTCCCAGACTGGAGTGGCTAACAAGCATGCAAGTTTTATCTGAACTAACCACAGAACACCATTCAAATAACAGCGTCTACTTATTTTCCACATGTCATTGTTAAATATAATTCCTGCTCAGTAACATATTAAGGGGTGCTGAACTCAACAGGAATTTAGGGCACTTGGAAACATCAGCTCGGAAATGCACGGGTATTCACAGACAAATGCCCTCAATTGCTCTCTGCTGTGGTAAGCTGCTTTTGTACTACAATTTCATGACATCCTGCTTGTTTTCTTCACACTAATAATCTCGTGAGGCCACTGGCTTCCCTGGAACTCAAGCCATTTAAACCAGTTGACCATCTAAGCAATCAGTCTGCCTCCCGGTACAGAGACAGGGGCTTTGTTCTCTCCCTTGCACTGTCCTAGAAGACGGGGGAAACTGGCTGAATCAGTGTCTCCCACTGGGTTTGGTTAATTTCTGTTGTGCTCTTCTCACCTGCAGGCAACTTAGATCATAAGCCAAGTAGCTAAACTGTCCATGCTATTTGTGCAGCACAGTTTCTAGGTGTTTAAGATTCTTGTATGACCATAAAATTCTATGGCCAGGTTATGTATCACAAGACAGATGGCAAAATGTTGAATCTTCTCCCACCTTCAAAACAACCAAAACCACCATGAGATGTAGCTAATAACTTTCTGTGAGTCAGTCACATCCTGCCAGCCATGATACTCTGAAAAGGTCCAGCTGCTTTGATTGTTTTATCCTCATCACTGGTCATCAATGTTTCACCATGGAGTTGTTGTAACTTCAAGTTTTGGTACAGCTTAGATTGTATTAAAGAATATTCTGTCATATTAATGACACTAACAACACCTCCAAAGGGCATGTAGGCTACACTTGTATAGAGAAAAAATACTGACATGGGTTTTTAACAATGTTCTGCACTAGGTATGAAGCATAAGCACATCTAGAATATAACTCAGATTTACTGTGAGAGAAAGCCCTACTTTCTTCCACTGTAGTTCTAGGTAATATCTAGCTGTAGGAAGTTTTAAGCTTTCTTGTAGCTCAAATAAAGCCTGGAACATATATTCACTTTCACAATAATACATCACATCTGCTGATATTGCTACGCCAGCCTTATTAGAGGAGTATTTAGAAAAAAATCTGAATTAACAAGTTAGCTTGCTCTCTAAACCTGTTTATGAAAGCTGGTATGTCTCCTGTATTGTAGATAATATCAAAATCATTCTCCAGCAATCACTTAGGTTTTTCATAAACTGTTCCACATTAAGTTAAATTCTGTACACAGAGAGAGAAAAATGTAAATCTTCACTAAAACAGAATCATGGCTCCAGGGCCCATGGGTACAATAAGGGATGTTCATGTATGTATGTCATTGCCTCCAACTTCCAATTATATTATATTAATGCATAAACTGTGTGTGATCACAGAGTGCTGTCCTGAGTGTCCTCAACACCAAGAGATGACAGTGTATTTGGTGTCACATTAACATATCTTTCCTTTAAAAAAGGGCCTTTTTTTCCTACTAGAGTGGAACCTGATGGGCAAGATTCTTCCTTGCTGATCATACAAAGTCTCTTGTTTGTGTAAAACATTATCAGATATGAATAAGAAAGATCCTCAGATGGTCAGTTCAGAAGAAGTAAGTTACATTGATTTGCACAAAGGCATTTTTCACTTGCTACTTTTTAGGAGCAAATAGTCACGCGAAGTACAGACAATGAATTCTCAGGTCCCACATTCTTTATGTTCATTTTGGCACCCAGCTCATAGGAGTAAGAATCACAGATATTTGAAGACAGGGAAACATACATCACAGTCATGTCAGACAGAGTGCATGCTTTGAATATGCATTAGCAATAGTGGATGTATACTATGCAGAGAAAGCCAGCTTCCATTTGCTGCCTTTAATTAATAATTGAAGATATTGAGTGCAATAGTTTCAGACTGCTGTTTAGTATCTTCTGATTGATACTGTATTCACACAGTATGTGTAGTCCTGAACAGTCCACAAACCCTTTAAAAATGTAATCAACTGACACATTAGTTCACTTCCATTTTTGAAAGTCACTTCTGAAACAAAATGCAGTGGCTCTCCAACACCACATATTTAGAGGACAAATGGACACAAAGTCAAAGCAGACAAGGAGAAGTTCAGTTCTGTCCAGACACCAGGAAGGCACCATAGTCTCTAAGACACCAAGATCTTACTGCATTTCTTGTCCCAAGTGCCAAGAAAGTGACCCTTAATGCTATTCTGGTGATCAACTCAACATTATCCCAAAGAACCTACTTAGCCAGTGGCTTAGAAGTCTCTGTGCCAAACATGAACTCTTGCTGGAGCATTCAGCAAAACAAATTTCACCTAAGCTGGATCGTTCAACAGTATTCTGACAGACTAGCTACAGCACACAGAACATGGAAGTGATCTGCTTCATGCCAGCTTTATGTCTCAAAATCAGGAGGTTAAAAAAAAGCAGAGAGGAAGAAGATGCAAAGTTATAGTCAAAATGAAAGAAGACAACATGGCACAAAGTCCACTGGAAGACGTTAGCTCATCACAACCTATTGAATGAGTTTGTTCAGGAAAAGCAAGTTTTCCTCATAGGCAAAAAGAGACATTTGGTATTTGGAACCTTAAATTTAAGTCACTCTTTAATTGAAGCATTGCCTCATTAAAGCAATGACACAGCATGAGACTTTGTGGTCTTAACCTGGGCTCTTAGCTCAGCAGCCAAACAGTTCCAGCTGCAATACTATGCTCCAATGATCAGCTGTGGCTTTTACTGCAGAACTGCATTGCCACTCTCTAAACAACACACTGTTCCTGTACATACCGAGCATCTGTTTGTACAATATTAATATTTTACCTCTTCAGGATTTAAATATTAAGTATCACGACAGTTTACATTGGAGCCCCATTACAGTAAATGCTCTTATCTTGAATACCAGCCAGTTCTATCATCCAGTTAATCATAACACAGGAATGTACCCCAAGTAACAGAGAGCCTTACTTAACATTTTTTTTTTCTTTCCCAAATAAAGAAGGTGGATGAAGCTGTTCAATGATGTTTTGGGAAACAGTCACTTTCCCCTTTTAACTTTTCATATTCCTGGGAAAAAAAAACAGGTTTACAACTCAAACAATACTATGTTATGACACTAACTGGAGCTTCATATGGCAGGGTAGTGGTAAATAAACATTTTTTTAGTATTTCAGAGACATTTTCAGTAGTTTATTTGCATCACAAAAGCACAATGAACCACAACCCAGGCTCATATAAAGATTTGGTTAACCAGGAATGAAACCAAAGGAAACCTACCATTCTTGTAAAATGGAATTGCACTTTTGGGGCTCAAGATGAATACTAAACACTGAAAACAAAAGAGAAGGGTCAGAGTCACCAGAAGGCGGCAAATATACATCCGAAAACCTACTATTGCCTGAGTGATTCCACTTGGAGGCAGGACTGTTGGTAGTCTCAGCTCTCGCTGTCAATCCAGAACCTGCAGGGAACTGAATGTCGTAAAAGTACAGAAGATCCTCACATACAGATTTATGTTCAGAATGATCAAGCAGCAAACGAGCTAAATATTCAACATATGAAAAAATCTTTTTCTTTTTCATTTTTCACAGCCTGAATAAGTTGGCCAAGTCTATATTTTGCCATCAGTATTCGTGGAAGATAAGCTAGAGACTCCTTCCATGGCTTATCTGGAAAGCTAAATTTTTGGACGGCTGTTTTTTTTTCTGTCTTGCTCACCACTGAATTATTCTTACCGAAGTTTAGCCTACTTTATGCATTTCTATCAAACTCAGTGACAGCTGCAGGCTCCCCTGCTCAAAACCCAAATGTGCCTGTCTAGTGAGAGGAGGTCACCAAATATACCACCTACAATTGCATTTTCATTTTCTAGCTGTAAAAGCTTTCTATACAAGAGTCATAATTGTCTTCTCCTTGGAATAAAATGTGAGGTATTTTAGGAAGCTGTTAGAGAAGCTGAGTGGATTGAAGTATTGTTGTGCTAATTAAAGCTGCTTTGGTTTTTGAAACGGCTTAATCTGAACATTCTATAAAGTGTGACTTGTTATAGAAAGACCAGCCATGGGATATAATGAAACTCTAAAAGTATCTGTTAGAAGCCCTGAATACAGAACATTTCTCATCTTCTTTTCTTAGCAGATTGAAAGAGAGAATGAAATCAGGATATTTTAACAGTCTTCTGAGGTGAAAACGCACCATCTTATGGACTTGTGGGAACTCTGGTTTACTTCAAGAGCACAGCAGTTCCCTGCATGTATTTGCAGAGCTTGGCTGTGGCAATACATGCCAGCTGCTCCGGGGGACAGTACTGAGTCAGATAACCTGATTTTGTGTGACCATCAGGCCATCAGACTTAGACTGCTGGCCCTAAAGACAGCTGCTCCAGATGCTTCAGAAGGATAAAACTTCAACAGCAGCTAACATCACACCTGTGGAAAAAGCTACTGCTTACTTTCAGAGGGATAAGTCATTTTATGCTGAGAAGTGTTAGGATTCTTGTTCATTGAAGTGTAAATAATTTCTACATGGTAAAAGAGTACATATTCACATCTGAGATTCAGCTGTAATTCAGCTGTTTCTATAAAGTAGTTATTTTATATCCATTAATCAAACAGTACATGTAAGCTGATAGCTTCCAAAACTAATAAAATCTCATTGAAATCACCAGTATTTTGTAAGGGTGGTAGCACGCACAAAGAAAGCACCTAGTTACTGAATGGAGCTTCTCCGTTTCTCTGTTGAAAGTCTTTGCTCCACTTAGAATCTGAACACCAGTGCAGCTGAAGAAGAAACAGGAATCTATTTCCTGGATTATTGATGTGTCTGTTACCTAAATTACATCTGCAGAACCACATTCTTTACCTCCACATATGTTGCTTCAGTAAAATCTACAATATAAGGAGGTGGGTTGGTGTAACCACAGGAAGGACTCAATAAAAAAATTTTTGTAACCGATGAAGCATAAAAGGCAAGATAAGAGAATCTGTGCTGTAGTAGAGAAAACTCAGGCATACATTTATTTTTGCAATTAAATAATGAATTAACTCAGAGAATTAATGTTGATTTTTATTTTTTTTTTAATTAAATGATTTAAAAGGGCAAAAAATATGTCCTAGGACCTGGTCTTAAATATGCATAGTTTTGCTTGAAAACCTTCACTTGGTAAAACTGACCATATCAGAGTGAATATCTCAGTACCAGATATATCAAGGGTGCACTGACTGCACAGGCTGTGGAAAATATGAGGAATCATAAAGTATGAGATGCTTTCCTGTTAGCAGCATGACCAAGGGAACCAAAGGAAAGTGCAGAAGCACTTTCCACACAGAGAGAGCAACACAGATGGAAAAACAAAAGGTCTTTCCTCAAAACAAATATGATACAAGATACAAGAACTGGCATTCCCAGTCCTAACATGAAGAAGTTTTTGAGCTAGAACCATGACAAGTATGATGAGACAGACCATGAAGAACCTCAGCACCGATGGCTTTGTTGGTAATATTTCACAAGACAAAGAGTGAAAAGAAGGAGCCTTGTAGAGAGATACAGAAACTGGTTATAGGGCAAGTGAATCATTGTTCCAGGAAAACAGGTTACTCAGCAGTGCAAAAATTTGATCCAAAGGACAAAAGGAGCTTTGCTAAAGAAAAAAGGGAGATGATTGATACTGAAGAGGTGATAAGCCTTTTTTTTTCACACAGAAAAAAGAGAAGGAAGGAGCACTCACATTTCAGACACACCTACAAGGAACAAAACTCAAAGACAGAGATCACACTCTTGACTTGAGGTATGGACCTAAGTACCTTGTTGAATTACTACTACCATTGCAGACAGGTGGCATTGATTATACTATTTAGGACTGATACCAGAAAATCCTTACTGCCAACTCAACACAACAGTTTTTGCCAGTTTAAAAGTGAGATTCATGCTTGAAGCTATTGATGAACAAGGACTTCATTGATAAGAGCTTTTCTTGACCAAGAAACAACAACAAATAAGTAAACAGAATCACATGACAGGACACACAAAGGTTAGGGTATTTTCATGACGAATGAAGTAGAACAGCTCCCTTATGAGGAAACGCTGAGGGAACTGAGTCTCTAGAGCTTGGAGAAGAGGAGGCTGAGAGGTGACCTCACGAATATCTATAAATATGTGAGGAGTGGATGTCAGGAGAATGGAGCCAGGCTCTTCTCAAGGTCATCTAGTGATAGGACAAGGGGCAATGCATGCAAGCTGGAACATAGGAGGTTCCATATAAATACCAGAAGGGACTTCTTCACAGTGAGACTAACGGAGACTTGTGGAGTCTCCCTCTCTGGAGATGTTTAAGACCCACCTGGCTGTGTCCCTGTGCGACTTGGTCTAGGTGATCCTGCTGTGGTAGGGGGATTGGACTAGATGATCTTTTGAGGTCCCTTCTAATCCCTAATGATTCTATGATTCTTTTCACGATATGTAATCAGCACTCTACCAAGTATGTATCCCACTGTTACAAAGCTCACCTGTCTACAGAAGTACCTGGCAGTATATATAGATAGACTTCTAATACACAGCACCTTTGGCATAAAACAATTAGTCTTTGTATCACTGTTCTTTTTATATATAACACAGTATTGAGACATCGCAGGCATGGCTGTATCAGATCAGTTTACATGAAACACACCTTGGAAAACCAAGTAGTTTTCAAAAGAAAACAAGACCGAATCAGTTTGACCTGCTGACATTCAACCAAAATAAAAATCCATTATCAGTTACATAATCAGTTGTTTGAAACTTGATTTCAAGTCAGCACTCACATGATAATGATACAGGCAGTGTTTAAGATTTACGAATGTAGCTATAACATGCTAATTGATACCCACAAGCCTTTGGAGAACACAATCAGTAGGCTTAATCTTATTTCCTCTGCTTTTGGTAGAACTGAGTGCTGTCTCAGCACTGAAGGCACCAGAGTCTGACCCCAGAACATTAATCACTCAAGGCATCTACAAAGCCTATAAAAGCCATACCCTTGGATTAATTGTACTGAAATGCTTGACTTGACATTTACAAAAGTCTCAAAGTCCAGAGACACATTTCCCACTCACTGCATTGCCATTTCTTACACCATTCAATAAGAGAACCATCCATTCATTTCAGATAAAGCTGGCCAGTAGTGACAGCAGAGAAAGCAGACTCCAGAAAATAACTAGACAGGATAATCCTGGGTAAGATCCTTAAAAATTATCTTTAATTGATGCCAAGTGTGAACAGATGAACAAGTACAGAAGCAGGTAAAATTGCATAGATGAAAACTATGCATTTCAAATAGTTCAAGAACTCATAACATTAGAAGTTCTAAAAATGGGAAGTCAAACAATTTCACTACTGGAAGTAAAAATGAGCTATAATGAGACAATGTAAACCATACTCGACCCAAAGTGTAAGCGATATGTAAGTGGTGGAAATAAGTACAGCTGTGTTAGCTTCAAAGGTTTGTTGCCCTGATGGTGAACTTTCCTGTGGACACTATTCAGTTTATATATTTCACATTGGTAATACATGATCCTTAAAATAATCAGTATGTCTGAGAGGCCATATACAGTTCTATTGATAACTTGTTATTTATTCATTTCAAACCAACATACTGTAAAACCAATGGTTTATATGGAAAGGAAAAAAAAGATTTCATCTTAGCAGGTTATAGGTAAGGGTTTGCTGAATTTAGTAATAAAAATACCATTTTGGCTTTTGTACAAAAGTAAAATATACATGGGCCCCCAATTACATTATAGAATTGTCACTGAAACAATAACATGGATTAAAGACTGATGCACCTAAAGGAACTGAATGCAATGTCTTCATTTTATTATAGAAACTAGAAATAGAAGGTGATTTTTTATATAGCTTGTTGTGACATTTTCTAGAGCATGTGAACAAGTGAAATATACAGAATTACATAGATATTAACAGATACTTCATGACAAATTTCAATGAAGACCTCAGTTTCATTTTATTTCCTTTGAAAATATCAAAGCATGCTATGCTTTGACAGAAGAAATTCTTAGCCTCACCAGTGGCAAGTTCACCTGTACTGAGTCAAACAGTATTAACACCCTGAAGTTCCATGTTTGCAGATAAGAATACTGACACCTTTAAGAATACTGGATAAGCATTTCAGGAAAAATTAGTTCTCTACATCTAATAAAGTAAAATGAGAGCAACAGAAAATAGGAGTTAAAAAGAAACTCATCCTGAAATAAGTTCAACGAAAACTGAAATGTAGGTTACTGGTTAAAACATCTCAGATAAGTAGCCTGCTTCAAACTTGCAACAGGCAGGTCTGAATCAAACTTCCATGTGGGGTAAGTGCAAGGACAGCTTCCCAATTTTTCCAGCTCTGTGGTTACAGAGGGTAAATCACACTTTGGAGCTGGTTCTACATTCCTACAAGTTTGACATTACTGTGACAATCAATGGCATCCAGCTGCTGGAAGCCTACAGGATCAGACAATTCCTGGAAAAGCTGCAGTATATCCTTATTCCTCATATTAGGGAAAATTAATTAATCCAGAATGGCACCCATCTAAAAAGGGTTATCAAGGGTATATTTGGAAAGGATTATATTCACTTCATTTGTTACACATGTATGCAGAAGATCTCATTCTAAAATACAACTTTCCACATTTTCTAATCAATTTCAGATGCTCCTGTCCTAGGTTTTATTTGATTTCAATCAATATATGTACAGGTAAGAAACTACACTGCCCAAGTATGAAATAGCAGTGAACCTTGCCCTTGGTTCCTTACACGGAAAAATAAGCAGGTTTTTGTGTTATACTTGGGCTTCAGCTCTCTCATAATAGAAACAAACTTTCTGTTAAAAATTTTCCAATAACATTTGCTGCATTGGGCCAATGCAGCCTGTAGGCTCTGACTCTTAAAATCTCTGCTTGGGCAAAACCACTGCTGAAAACATTGGCTGAATTTTGTCCTGTCTCTGTACTGGCTTTAAAGTGCTTCTCCACATTATCAACAGCACATCACGTTAAGCACGCCCATGGAGATTTTGTAAGTGAAAATTCATTTCCTTGGGCCACAATCATTGTCAACTTCATAGAAGGCAGTGGGATTGATTCTCCTCACACCTATAAATGTCTAAACCAGGAACAAAGGAAGGAAACCACTACAACTATTACCAGGGACATGTTAGCCCTCAGTAAGCCAAGCTGTGAATGTCCAGCACTCATGTACTGAGTTTTGTAAAATGTGGCACTCACTCTGTCCAGTCACACCCTGCAGAGTAGGGTCAGTTCCTTTACATTTAATGATTTCTAAAAGTTTATCTGTCTGAATGAACTTGTGAGGCAGATGAAGTAAACTGCATTAAGCCCCATTATGTTCAGAATTAAAGCAGCCTTAATTCAATTCAGCTTACTTTCCTTCCAAAAAGAATGACTCCAAATCAGATTAAGGTTGCTTTTATACTGCAACAGAATGTCCATGGTGGGCTTTAAAACAGTTTAACAAATCTGCTTTAAATGCACACCTTTCATTAATTTCGATTAGCTTCCCTGAAGTCCACAGTGGAGACAAGGCTTAAAAGACTCCATGCAGGGAATCTAACATGGATTTGCTAGAATGCCGTGAACTCACACCCTGGCTTACTGCAGCACACTGACTTCACCACCAAATAAAGTACATGCAGCTCATTGTGCTGGAGATGCTACACCAAGGATTTGTGCTCTTGGCAGTCTGGCAGCAGCCTCTCAGTTCTGTAAAGGAAGAGGGTACAGAGCCTCTCATTTTCATTCTTCCCCCTTGCTCTTCTGCCTGTTCCCTGTTAACTCTATAGCTAAGAATGGTAAGACCAGATGGGGAATTTTGGCAGTGATGCCAGCCTATGGGCTTCCTGCCTGCTGCCTCTCCACTTCATTCCTGCCACTGCACTGCGGTGCACTGATGGTGATGATGCCAGGTAAGTTCTCTTATCCTCTCCTTTCACTAAAAAGCCGTATGAGGGCAGGTTAAGAAGCACAAAGATGCACAGAGTAGGGACTGGTAAAGGAGGCTCAGACAGTAACTGGATTAGTGCTGGAATAGCTGCCTTGCCTTATCAAACCACAGCCAAACTACAACTGGTTTCTCTGTCCAGTATAGCACAGGCATCTCCTCTGGGGGGAGTCCCTACCGAATGAATTTAAGGGCTTTTTACTCTTTCATATATTCAGTTAATTGGTCATCAGCTCATTTCCAGTCTTTTTCCACCAACCTAATCAACCCCATAGAGCTCACATGTGGCAAAAGGAAACATATACTGAAAGGGGAAGAAAAAAAGTACGGCAAAAAAGTATGAAAAGAAAAAGGGAGAAAGAGATGTGTGCTTACTGGTAAGAACTGGCAGTTTTTTGAGTGCACCTTCAGGCTCACAAAGACATTTCAGTGCTCCTGTGTAAAAGGAGTAAGAGCTCTCTTTTTTGTGGTTGAAGCATGTTGAATGTGCATGCCTATGCTACATGAGGTTAATTACTGTACTTGGTGTGTGCTGAGATACTTTGCAGTGAGCTGGCTCCCCAAACCACCTCAAGTCCTAATGATCCATCCTGGTCTCCTGACAAAGAATTGCTGCGTGCAGCACTTTGCTCTTTACATCTGGACAGCAATTTTCATTCTGCTCATTAAACTGAGTTGTCAGAAATTAAGTTACCAAAGCAAGGCCTTGTATCCCAGGTGCTACTTTCTGATCATCCATTCCACAGCACTGAATTGATTATTGCTGTTTAATCAGTTGGTTGTTTTATAAGCTGAGTGCAGCATTCAAGTCCATTTTGACATGTGAAATCATATCCTGGAATTTGGGAAGATCAGGACTACCAGGATCTAATGGGAAGAGAGGTGTTCAAAGGGGAGGGATATAAGGGGCACAGGAAGGAAGCTTTACAAAATTTACCTAGATGTTTTATCTGTTTTATCTGATGGTTTGCATTACTTGCAGGAGTTAGTGCTCTCTCAGTTCTCAACCACTTTTCATCAATAAGATTTACAGAAGCCACACAGTGAGAAGTAAAATCAAGTATTTCTGGAAACCTGGCAGGTCAGGCTTGTGCGCAACTGCAGTTAGGGTTGTTTTTTTAACTCTTAAGTGCCTCAATGTTGTATAAATGTGTGCCTACGTATGTGTGTGACATCCATATGTACAGACACACAGATATATTTATACACATTATATACATATAAGGAAGAGAGGGTAAGAAAGGATCTGTACAATGTGGAGGGAAAAATGTTCAACAGTAGTCACCCACATGCTAAGAGCAGAATGAAGATCCTCAAATTTCTGCATTTGGAAAATAATAAGATTAGTGCCTACATTAGTTCACATCAAAGGTTATTATCTCCCAAGGCCTAGCAGCCGAGGCTGGCACTGTGCAAGACATACGTTCTCCTAGTGCCACTTCCTTCACCAGATCATTGTGGAAGTACAGTTACGGTCCAGAAAGAAGAATATCACTTAAAGGGTCTACGGTACGACTTAGGATCTGATAGACTGCCTAAAGGAGATGGAGGAGGCAGAAATGGCAGAACACTAAAAAGTCTCTCCCACCTACCTTCTGGGGAATCAAAGGGAAAGAAAAGCATAGCTCTGCAGTCTGGTTGCCTGACTGGGCAATGCCGCAGTTCATGCTGGTCCCTAGCTCCTCCTGCATTCTGCCATGCTAGGACAGGCTGCCAAAAAGTCATCTCAGGGGAAGAAAGGGCAGATACAATTATGTCTCTATAAACACCCTAGGGAAACTTGAAGTCTTGCATAAACACAACTAGTAGTTATTTGACAGAAGCAAATGCTGAGCCATGCAGCATCAGACTAGTGGGGGAAGGAAAGGATCACATGGGTGCTGGTGGGCTCTGCCCATCTCTTCTGTGTCCCTCATATTTGCTTATTCTTTCTTTTTCTCCTTCTATGCTGTTTTGGGAGGCAGCACAGAACATTCCTGACAGCATTGGTGCCTTGCCCTTTCCTTCACCACTTCTGATGAATTAATTTCCTGGAGGCACTTTCAGCAACATAGGGGATGTAAGATAAAGGCACTGCACAACTATGTAAAGCAATCTCTTGAGTCTTTTCTGTGAGTTTTTTAGGGAGAATACAAAAAAAATTTCAACTAATGACTGCAAAAGAAACCAGCTGCTGCCATTTGGATGCATGTAATATATAAGTTTCATTTACATTCTAAGAATGCACCAAAAAGCATGCATTCAACTATAAAGGATACTAGGTTTTAGGTGTTGCTAGATATAACCTGACTTCTTAATTTTTATATAGCTTTCCCTATAAGGGATGGGATGTGTTCCTTTCTGTCAACACCTGGACAAAAGCCAATACGTTTCCCTGAGCAATGCAGGAAAACAATCAGGTTTCTTCAATCAGTTAATTCAGGCCCTCAGTCTATCAGCACTTTTTTTAATGTTGTTTTTATTGTTATTAGTATTATTGTTATTATCATTATTATTATTATTACTGAATTCATGCATTAATTAATTCAAGTTAGACCTTAATCAAATAGGCCATGATGCTGAATATTTGAACATGCTTTGATCTCCAAAAGTTATTGTTCCCATTTGACTAACATATGCACTTAAATACAGTACTTTAAATTACTAGTCAACAATTTAATAAATTAAGGAGTGCACTTCTGGTGAATGCAAATCAAAATAGAAAAAGAAAAAAAAAGTGAAGAGAGAAAGGACCTGTTTTTCGACGTCTCAGTTCAAACGAAAGCTTATCTGCTATTGTCTGAGGTAACGTTTCAGGCATGCAATTATAAAATAAATAGTCTCAAATCCAAACATGCTGATATTAAACTCCATTGTGCTATCTTGCAATGAGAGGGGCGAAAAGTTTTTATCCAGTCCCAAATAGAGAAAAAGCGTGTTCAAATCATCTGCATGTTAGAGAACTTAGCAGCACTGCAGATGTTCTGTCTTCGGTTTTGTTATGTTCCCTTCAGAATAGTTCTTCTATGGACCGCATAAGTATGCTTTTAATAAGGTGCTGTGTAGCTGGAGATTGGAAGTACAGAATCTTTCACATAGGGCATGAGTGGAAAATATTTGCACTCCTTCATAAAACCCATGGCAAAGACTTGCTGCGGGTTTTTTGCTAACCTGTTTTTTTTAAAAAAATGTTACTATCTGTGCAGTTTTGCAGAATATTTTGACTGAAATCCATGCATATACTTTATAGCTCTAAAAAACTGTCTTGCTTAGGTTTATTTCATCCAAAAAAAACCCCAAACAACAACAAAAAAAAAAAAAAAAGTAAGGGAAATGGGAGAGGAAAAGTTTAGGTCTAGCATCATACAGCTTAAAACTAAACTACTTCAAATTGTTTTCATTCTCATTTTTACTAGGTGGAAAAAGCTTTTTTTTTTTTATAAATAAACAAAATCTTATCTTTCATGGATCCTGGAAGCTTCTTTATCGCTGAGCAAAAAGTCTCAATGCAACAATGCATTTATGAGGTAAAGCATTCAAAGACTATCAGTAAAGCATCTACAAAGTGTGACTGTGTCACTAAAATCTTCAAGCTGCAAGTGGGGGGTTTGTTGGTTTGTTTTTTTTTTTTTGTTTACACATCAGTCAGCAGCTTGCTTTTATTAACACAGTTTTGGTTTGCTACTGTGCAGTTGCCAGTTCTGAGATTAGCCTCTCTAAAATTGTCTATGCTATTATTCATATCCTCTTCGATTTCCATGTACTCAGATTTGCTGATTGTGGAAGAGCTGCGGCGACTGAGATCACTGTCAGATGCTAAATTAGGGGAGCTAACATGAAGTAACTGAGCCTGTTCTTCCCCTTCTGTTTCTCGGTGGTAGAAGTAGTTGAAGTTGGACACGATGACAGGTACAGGCAGGGCAATTGTCAGCACACCAGCGATGGCACACAAGGAGCCTACGATTTTGCCTCCAATTGTCACAGGGTACATGTCACCATAGCCCACAGTGGTCATGGATACCACCGCCCACCAGAAAGCATCAGGGATACTTGTGAAGTGAGACTCAGGTTCTTCAGCCTCAGCAAAATACACTGCACTAGAGAACAAGATCACCCCAATGAAGAGGAAAAAGATTAGTAATCCCAGCTCTCTCATACTTGCTTTGAGGGTCTGTCCCAAAATCTGGAGGCCCTTAGAGTGCCGGGAGAGTTTGAAGATTCGAAAGACTCTTACCAGTCTGATGACTCTTAGGATAGCCAAGGAAGTGGCCTGTTCTCCTTTCTGAGTCCCCTCCCGCTCAGCCATCTCAGTACCCAGGGTGATGAAGTAAGGGATGATGGCCACAATGTCAATGAAATTCATTATATTCTTGAAGAATTCAGTCTTACTGGGGCAAGCAAAGAAGCGCACCACCAGCTCAAAGGAGAACCAAATGATGCAGAGGGTCTCCACAACAAAAAAGGGGTCTGTGAAGATGTTAGATTTGTAGACCTGAGTGGTGTTGTCAGTGCGATGCACTGTATACTCCTTGTCCTCCTTCAGGTCAGGTAATGTTTCTAGGCAGAAGATCACGATGGAGATGAGGATCACCATGACAGAGACTATTGCAATGACCCTTGCAGGCCCAGAACTCTCTGGGTATTCAAAGAGGAGCCATACTTGGCGCTGATACTCCCCCTCTGGCAAGGGTCTCTCCTCATCTTTGATGAATCCTTCATCTTCCCGGAACTTCTCCATGGCCTCCTCACCCAGCTCATAAAATTTGATCTCCTCAGAGAACATGTCCAAGGGTACATTGACGGGCCGGCGAAGCCGCCCCCCAGACTGATAGTAGTAGAGGATGGCATCAAAGCTGGGCCGATTCCGGTCAAAGAAGTACTCATTGCGCAAGGGGTCAAAGTACCGCATGCGCTTCTTGGGGTTACCCAGCAGAGTGTTGGGGAATTGGGCCAAGGTCTTCAGCTGTGTCTCAAAGCGTAGTCCAGCAATGTTTATCACTACACGCTCACAGCACTCATGGTCATCATGGGCAGCAGGCTGGTAGCTATCCTGGGGGTGGCCAGGTAGTGCAGAAGTCTCATCCATGTTCTCTCCAGCCATCACGGTCATGGTGACACAAGGGAAGGGTGACCCAGGGACAGTGGAGGAGAAGTGAAGGACTTGAGAGTGGGGAGGATGGTGGAGGAGAACAAAGAGAGCCTCAGTGAAGTTCAGGGGAGTGGGAAAAGGGCTAGAGGGAAAGGGTCAGAGTCTACAGGGAGGGATGATATGTTGGGATGGAGAGCTTGAGGAGGGGGTGAATGAGAAGCCTAAAGGATGGAAATAACAAAAAGAGGAAAGGAGAGCTGGCATGAAGGAAGATGCATCAGGGATGATGGCAGGTAGAGAAAGGGGGGGAAAGTACCTTTAGGGGAGAAAGAGGACAGGCAAGGTGAGGGGTCCTGTCCCACAAACTGGGAGGATGAAGGTCTATGGAGTGCACCCCCAGGCTGAAGTCCCCTCCCCAGCAGTCTCCTTTTGCCTTTAACTTGATCTGTCCACTTTTCTCGATGACTCGACCATTGCCACGGCTGCTGTCTCGAAGTTACCACACACACACACACACACACACA
>VZRI01003120.1:137083-157133 GCA_013397515.1 Upupa epops
CCCACTACGGCAGCACATGCAGAGCCCTGCGCCTTCCCACGCATCTCAAGACATGCACCGGGGCTTTCCAGGCAGAGGAGCCCTGCGCTGCCCTGAACACATCGATGGGGGGCTTCCCAGGCAACTTCAGCGGGGTCAACTGCTGCAGTAATTCTCCTGACCATCATGCTCCCCATCTCTTAGACAGTGAAGATTTATCTGAGCACCGACAATTTCATCACACCTTCTTTTGGGGGCGGGGAGGGGGCGGTATTAAGAAGGGGAGAGCAAAGCATCTCCACTCTTGTTTTAAGTCAGCTAAACGCAACTGAAGGAGAGACAAAGGGAAGGACCTCGATATTCCACACCCAAACTATCCAAAATACGAGTCCGACAGCGAGGGATGGGGGGAAAAGGACTTTTCCTTACCTGCTCGAAGTGAGATGAGCTGGTTAGGAGCAGAAGCCAGTGCCGGAATGCGTGAAGTCTTGGTGCAACAGCACCCAAAAAAAAACCTAAATAAAATCAAAACCCCAGGGCAAACTTCACCTTCCTGTTCCTCCTCCTCTTGCACCCCTCTTAATAAGAACAGGTTTCGCTTTACAGGGCTGCCTGCGAGACGCTGAAATACTCATACAGCGTCTTGGGCTGCACCAAGGGTTCACTGAATGGGTTCACTTAGTTTCCGCCGAGAACCGCAGTGGGGACGTGTGAGGGGGGCTAGAAAAGAGTGCAAAGTACCTTTTCCAAAAGGCTCGAGTTAGTAAATAAAAACAAGTTCTAGGTTGCGACCGGCTCTCCTGCAGTTCTCTTTCCTTAAGACAGCTGGGAGAGCAGTCGGTCGCTGGGCAGCGGCGGCTGGGGCGATGCGGGAGATCCGCAGTCCTGCAGCCGCATCCTTTCGCTCGGTCTTGGCTCGTCCCGGCAGCAATAGCAGCAGCAGCAGCAGCAGCAGGAGGAGGAGCAGGAGGAGGCAGGAGGAGCTGGCCGCGTGTGGCAGGAGCGAGAGCGCTGCTGAATGCAAAAGCGCAAGGAGCAAACTCTAGCCATTTCTTGGCGCTGCAGCATCAGCAGAAACCTGAGAGGTGTTTGGTGCAGATCGGGCAGCTTGGGGGAGGGAGGGCTGTGGGGACTGGAGGGAGGAGGTGGAGAGGAGGACACGCTACCTCCAAAGCTGGCCGCCCCCAGCACCGCCAGCGCGGTCCTGCAGCCGCAGCGCGCCCCCGACGCAATGCAGGCGCGGCCCCGCTGCTGCGGGACTCCCCACACGGGAGGCTGCGGGGGGGGCGGGCGGGAGTTAGGGGGAATAGGGTGCACTGAGACCGCGCAGGTATATGGAATGATCCCACCCCAATTTCATTTAATACATTCATTTAATTGATGAATCACATAACTTTGAGATGGAGAAGACACACTATGTCATCAGCTCCTGTCCACTGGCAGCACAGAATCGTTCCCTTCAGTATACTATCACAGACACTATATAAAAGACTGCTGCTCATTTTGTCAGAGCAGAAGAGGTGATCAAAACCAACCCCGGCCTGCGTAATTTGAAGCACTCCAGAGCTAAGTAACCCCAAGCCCATGTTTAACAGACCTGGTCTCATTAGCTTTCTGTTGCATAATACATTATCTTCACTTAAGATCACCACCTTGGCAGTCCAAAATTACTTAATTGCCTGTCCTCATAGAGGGTTTCTGTCTCCCCTTCTCTTTATTTACTCCCCATATATTGTTGTTTTGGAATTTGTTGGATAGTGGTGTAGTTGTATGGTTTGGTTTTTTTTTTTTTCTGCTAGAGCAGCACAAGTCATTCTAAAATCCTCTAGCCCTGGCTGTGCTACAATCACAGCTACTTTGCAAGGTGCATTCGCCAGCCCTGGTGGAAACAAAAGTGCAAAGAAAAACAGATTTCCTGTCTAGCATGCTGTAGTAGGCTTTCTTGTTTGTAAATGTCACATATGTTGACATTTTTTTGAGAAACTTCCGGTGAAGATCTGAGCGAGAAAAAATCACACCAAATGGAAAGAGTAAATGCTCTCTTAGCAAAAATGACCATCACTGATTTTCTGACTGACCCTTTAGCAGCTCTGCATCAGCACCCAGTCTTGGACACAGTAGCCCTAGGCAATGTACAAACTATCCACCACCACAGAAGGAGAAAAAACTAAGCTAGTCCCATTGCCCACACTGTCCAAACTGTTTGTTTTAAGCAGCTACGGCATTTGATTCAACATGGTTGTACAGCATTGAATTCCACACCTGAACAACAGACTGCACAGAGCTGAATGCAGAGCTCTCCAAAAAGCTCTGCAGTCAGCTCTCTTGGAAGCGCTTTGCAGAATGAGCTCTGTGAGCTAGTGCTCACTCACCAGCCTCTGGTGCAGCATCATAACCCTTTACACTAGTTCAAAGACAAATCCATGTGCTTAGGAGTGTGATGAAAACACTGATCCGACAACCAGAAGCCTGAATTCAAAGTACTGTTCTATCCTTGATTTACTGCATTATTGCAGATGAGTCTATACATTCTACTTTTCTATCTGAAAAACAGGAATAAAAGTGCTTCCCCTGCCTGTCACAACTGCTTAGGCTATTTGTTCATAAGACCTGTCTTAGCACAGCAGAACCCAAGTTCTCATCAGAAGCTGTGGGTACACCTGTAGCAGGAAAAGAATGATAATAATGCTCTTTGCTATTATATTACAAGGTAGTGAAAGGACAAACTGGGATATCGCCAATCCCGTCCTCATTTTGAATAGCTGTGAACTGTGAATTCTCCTTCTAAACTAACTAGCATTACTGACAAGTAGTCATGCTGAAAGGTAGGTGTCTTCCTAAAAAAAATGGGTTGTGAGCCGTAGGGTCACCAAAAAGCTTGTTAAGGTACATACACTAATGATGAATAAAACTAGGGCTTGCAATAAGGTCATATGTTACACATTACTTACTGTGAAATTTGAAGTCAGACTGAAGGTATTTCATGCCTTCTACACTGCAGAAAATAACCACTAGTAGTACTTGGGAGCCAGTTCCCCCAAAGAGACAAACAGAGTTCTCTCCAAGAACAAGTTTTCATAGGGAAACTGCAAGCTGAAAACTACCAAAAGCTTTGCTTTGTGTGGTGCTAGGTCTGGAGGTACAGTATGAGTAGCTGTATCCCTCTGTAATAGCTGCTTGCTAGGAGAAACACTTTCACTTGAGTTCCCCTACAGAAAGTGCATCAAGCCTGGCATGGAAGTATAGATGAGCACAACAGATTGGGAAGCAGCAGGCACTCTGAGTTGCCCTGGCTGAAGAGCATCACTGCTGTCTTTGAAGGATGCTGATGGAAGATTCCATAGGCAACAGGAACTGATAGACTTCTTGTGTCACAGAGTCACAGAATTATTTAGACTGGAAAATACCTCTGAGATCTTCCAGCCCAACCCCATGACCTGTCATCATCACATCGGCTAGACCATGGCACTAAGGGCCACATCCAGTCTGTCCTTAAACACCTCCAGGGATGGGGACTCCACCACTGCAGTGAGACTGCAGTCCATTCAAGGGTCTGATCACCCTTTCCCTGAGGAAGGGCTTGCTACATCCAACAAAATCCTCTCCTGGTACAGCTTCAGGCCCTGCTGTCTTGCCTTGGCACTAGTTGCCTTGGAGGAGAGCCCCACCCCCACCTGACTGCAAGTTCCCTTCAAGGACTTGTAGAGAGGAATATGGTCTCCCTTAAGTCTTCTCCAAGCTAAACAGCCCCAGTTCCCTCAGCCTCTCCTCATCAGACTTTCCCTCCATTCCTTTCCCCAGCCTTGTGCTCCTCTGTAAACACTCCAGCACCTCAATCTCTTTCTGGAAGGAAGAGACCCAGAACTACTGCCAAGACTGGAGGTGAGGCCTCACCAGTACCCAGTACAAGAGAAGAATTACTCCCTAGTCACAGAATCACAGAATCACAGAACAATCATGTATGGAAAGGACCTCCTAGATCAGAGTCCAACCATCCCCACACCAACAAAAAACCTAAATACCTGATGGATCAAAAAACACACAATGCCTATCACTCTAGCCTGTTGTGAAGCACCATGAAGTTTCTTAAATACCTCCAGGGATCGTGACTCACTCATGTCCCTGGGAAGGCCATTCCAGTGCCTTTCTGTAAAGAATTTCTTCCGAAGATCTAATCTAAACCTCACTTGCCTCTACTTCATACCATTGCCCATGGTTTTTTCATTAGTTACTGTTCTGGATTAGGAAAAAGGGATTTTTGGTATCAATTTTCACCTTTTCTTTTCTTTTGTCCCCCAAATTATACCTGTTTTATTTTAGACTGTGGAGGAGTGGAAATACCCCCCACCCTAGATGGCTTATCTACGCTCAACTGACACTGTCCGTTGTCAGTTAATGGCCCATTTAGGCAAACAAAAGATGCCAGGACTCCTAGGCCCTGGAGTTCCTCTTCGATGCGAGTGAGGTTTGGAGAGGAGGTTGTGATAGGTTTAGAGGACGGGGTGCAGGAGCCTTACCATTTACCGTGCAACCCAATAAAAGACGTTGCTGGAGGTGAGCACTCTCTCTCTTGGCTCTTCCCCTTTTTATTCCCTGGTGGTCCCCGGCTAGGCAGCTCTGGACCGGTGGCAGAATGCCTTGTCCCCTATCTACCACCAGAATTAGTGGCTTTGTGCTATGCTGGATGAGCAGTTCTGTGCTGAGTCAGCAGAAAGCCCTTCCCTCACCTTCACAGCAAAATGGACAGGTGCAGACAGAAGCCACTAATGCTGATTCCTCCCCATGTCAAGAGGAACAGAATCACACTGATCATTGCAAGCCTGAAGACGCCAGAATGGTGAGCTAACAGAGAGGAAAAGCCCTGAAAGATCAAGACCCTGAAGGAGTGGGGAATTCTCTGCAAGTTTGTTGCTGCAGCCACTGTTGTGTGTTCGCCACGTGGCTGGGCCATGTGGCCACCACCATCCTGATTTACAGAACAGCAGGAAGAAAAGCCTTTGTCACAGCTTGCTGCTGAGAAAGACACTGGGACTGCTCATCAATTTAGGGGAAGCATGAAACCCAGAAGGGTGTTTCACACTATCACAGTAATGATGAGGCTGGAAAACACCTTAAAGATCATCCAGTCCCACCTACAACCAACCAAGTAAACCTAAATATCTGACATCTAGATCATACCACTCAGCACCTCATCCAGACTAACCTTGAACACCTCCAGAGATGCGGTGACCCAACCACCTCCGTGGGCAGCCCATTCCAAAACCAGATCACTCTTTCAGTAAAAAACCTCTTCCTAGTGTCAAGTCTAAACCTCCCCCGATGGAGCTTAAGACTTGTCCTGTCTCCAGTGTCCAGGGAGAAAAGACCGACCCCCGCCTGACTACAACCACCTTTTAGATAGTTATAGACAGCTATAAGGTCACCCCTGACCCTCCTCTTTTCCAGGCTAAACAGACTCACCTCCATCAACCTCTCCTCATGGGGCTTACCTTCCAGGCCCTTTACCAATCTAGTTGCTCTTCTTGATACTTCAGCTTGGCAGAACTGTCGGCAAAAGAAGCTAAAGATTTGTAGCTCTTAATCCTTTAGCAGAATGTCAGGAAATTGGGGTTTGAAGTGTCCTAAGGGTGAGTCTCTCCTGTTGTTGCTGATACTATGCTGTGTGTCTATGTGTGTCCCTTTCCCCAGGGGGCTGGACCTGAAGCTAAAGACTGTACAGAATGCTTTGTCCATTTCCTTTTCTCAGAACCTGTGTAATGGCACAGTTTTGTTTGTGTCACCTGCTTGAGCATTTTTCTTCTTTTTGTGTTTAGACAGAGAGTCCATAAACCCTTATATTGCCCCAAGCTGTTTTCTCTTGCTTCATAGATTCTATCCAAGACCCCTTTAGATCTGTCTGCCTTTCGGTTTTCTGGATGTTCTTAACCCAGAGCAACAGTTACTATGGAGAAGGGGCCAACATCCACCTCTCTACAACCTCCTTTCAGGTAGTTACAGAGGACAATGAGCTCCCCCTTCAGCCTTCTCTTCCCCAAACTAAACATGCCCACCTCCCTCAGCTTCTCCTCATACAACTTGTTCTTTAAACCCCTCATGAGTTTGGTAGTTCTGCTCTGGACACCTTCCAGCATCTCAAAGTCTTTCCTATAATGAGGGGCCCAGAACTGAATGCAGCATCCGAGATGAGGCCTCACAAGGGACAAGTACAAGGGCGTGATAACTTCTCCTGCTGAACATGCTATTCCTGATACAAGCCAGGATCCCGTTGGCCACCTGGGCACACTGCTGGCTCTTATTCAGACAGTTGTCAGCCAGTACTCCCATGAACACATCAGAAGTGAAGTTGTTTCTGCGAGTTGACACTCTTGCCTTGTACAGAAAGTTACAGGTTCTCATGCTTTAATTTGGCAAATGAAAGATTTCCCTTGGAGAGAAAGGACAGATGTTTCTGTTTAAGAGAGAGAATCGACTTGTTGATTAAAACCCTTAGTGCATTGCAAAGATTAAAGAAAAATTGTATTCAATTACTGTGAATCTGAAGCTGGATTTAAAAATGATTATTGCATAGTGCAACAGGCTTTAAATGCTGTCACCAGAGAACCTGAAAACTACTGATTGAAATCAATGGACAGAGAAACAGTGGATTTCCCAGCATGACATTGTTTGTGTAGGTGAGGTGAGTGACAGTCTCAGCAGACTATTTCTTCGATATGATTACAGAATTTGTGTGATAGAAAACATCGCAAGTAATATGCTGATGTTGCAGTTTGAATTTGGTGGGTCTTAGCATGATGGATCACATATTGCTGTAGCAACTATTGATAAGCAGAATGAAATTCAAAGCTCTCCCTTAGCTACAGCCCAACCAATCACCACCTCTGTAAACAAGCATTTTTTTCGAAATAGACAAGAAGTAGAAACAAAGCAAAATGGCACTGCTAGTTTGGAGTTTATAGCTTCTTGTTGGGAGTCAATCTTGTCTTTTCTTTTGCTTGGGGAAGAAGCACATGTTGCTGGAGCTGAATGTGGCAGCCATCTTTCCCTTTTCTAACATGCTGCTTGGAGAGACAGTGAGAGTTTTGACCCTCTGAGATCAGCAGAGCAAAGGTTTTGACTACAAGCCTTTGTTTGCTGAAATGGACACACAACCTGTGGTGAGCTGGAATCAGTGCACTGGAGTAGAGGACTTACTTGGAACCATACAGATCAGAGAACTGGCCCTTAAATGAACAGTGAGGAATGGATGCATGGACTCAAGATAGATACCACATTTTCATTTTCACAAGGAAAATAACTACTGGAGGTTTCTTTCCCCTGAAGGGGCTCAGCTGATAACACCTCATTGTTTGAGCCCTATGTATCTTCATAGGCATTGTAGCCTGAATTAATCCAAGTCTGGGAAACAACTAATAGCATTGTTCTGAGAAACCTCATCTAGTTGATGTCCCTGCTCACTGCAGGGGTGTTGGACTAGATGACCTCTGGAGGTCCCTTCCAACCTGGGTGATTGTATGCTTCTATGATTATATCTCCATTCAGAGCTGCATAAACCCACAAATAAGTTATGCAGGTGTCACCACAGCCAGTAATTAATGGTCTTGGAGACAGAGGGGGCTATACATGAAAGGAGATCCTTTGGCCTAAATTTGCCATGCAGAGGCAAGCTGTAATGATTAGTAAACTCTACCAGCTATAATGTTCTGTGACATGGAAAGAGTCAACAGTAACACCCAAAGGTGAGCTTGTGGTGTTGACAAATGCATTTTATTCCATGAGGGGAAGAAAGGGTCTTGCAAGAGGGGAAGAAAGGGTCTTGCAAGAGGTTTTTATCATTTAATACTTCTTTATGACCTTTATTATTATTATTCAGTATTATTAGGCATTGTTATGGCTGAAATAATCAAATCTCATGCTTCAAAGCATCCTGATAGCTGATGGCAGATGACAACGACTTTTGTTCCCTCTTGTCATATCATTTCACTGTTTTTTATGCTCCTTTTAAGAGCTTTAAATACTGGCCCTTTATGATCAAAAGAGACAACTACTAGATTTAGTCCTGCTGCTACACAGAGAAAAGATGAGAGCTTGGGAGTGCACCCTAGTGAAAAAAGAAGCAGAAACTGCCCTCACGTGATGTTTTTGCTGTTAGGACCAGTCTTGAGAGAAAAATTGCTGCTTCCATGCTGCTTTTTATCCCACATCAGTGGGTATAGGCAAAGTGTGGCAGTGGAAGGAGGACTGGCTACAGAAGGACAGAAAATATGCTGTGTTAGGAAAGGGTTGAGCTTGCTTTCATCATCCACCAAAGTAGATGTGTAATCAGACAAAATGGTAGGCCAAAGTGAGGTGAGCCCCACAGTGCACAAGCTACACTATAGAAAATACCAACTTCTTCTGGACAGGTACCCATCAGAGAAATGTGAAGTGTAATTAGAAATGTTCGGCAATATTTTTGTTGTGGTTTTGATATAACTTCCTCCTACTCTGATCTTTCAAAATGGTCCTAGATTTTCTTTCCAACTGGCTGCTTGCTTTTGAGAAAACCTTCTCAAGCAGATTCATCTGGCATGTGGAAGGAAGAGAGCACATTTCACTGAAAACTGCACCACATCTTTAAAAGTAATTTTATTTTCCATTCCACACACTGAGAACAGTGCATGGAGAAGTCCTAGAGAACTTAGCAAGAGCTGCTTCTTTCAGTGATTACTTGAGCATACTCAAATATTCAATACACAACTTCTTTCTTAACAGTACCTACTTTGGGCTTCCCATTACTGTATTGCTTAGTATGAGACCTTATACAAGCAAGAACATTATGAGTGCTGCTGGCTACAGGATATAGAGACCACAGAGTAACAATTTCTCAAGCACCACATGGAATGTTTCTGTCAGAGAAGTGGAACACTTAAAGAAGTATAGAACAACACTAGAGCAAATCCATTCCTGTAAAACCAAAAAGCAGTTCTGGCAGTGGGTCCTTGTAATACTCAACCAAGAAGCTGTGAACAGTGGTTTGTCCTGCATGAGATCATTTGCAGAATGCTTCCAGCTTAGAGGAAAGATGCTTCAACAAAGTTGACTTACATCTAAAGAAAACCCCCTCATAGGGCATATCTATTGGAACTGTCCAGGAAAGAATCGGAAGCTGGTAATCCTGATGAAAACAATCTTGTTACAAAAACCCAAGCTTGAGGATGAAGATAGAGTGGTGATGAACAGAAGCATTATCATTTAGTTGAGTTTTCTGAGAAAATAAATGGTGCCTTAGTAAACCAAGGCCTTTCAGGGTACTCAGAGGGCTCAAATAATCTATTTGTATTACCATAGCCATAATTACAGCTATCCCACCATATCAGAGATTAAATTAGTCCCAGCTAGGCTGAAAGGTCACCTGCAATAGAATCTCAGGAAAATTAATTAACATCAATAACAGGACTTACTATTTACTGTGATGATCTACAGTTGAGGCGATTTTGAGGCCATAATACAAACTCTTGGTAAGTTGCCATGAAATATGGCACACTATCACTTGGTCTTGTGACAAAGGACACTCCAAAAGTCCATCCATTGATAAACATGCCATGTGGCAAGCATAGTACACCACCAGAATACTTTCAGACTGAAATGTGCAGAGGGAGAAAACCTCATGGGTTCCATTTAGCCTTCCAAAAAAGTATCATCTTTTATTTTTAAGAGACTGACACCTCAAAAGGTGACTAAAAGCCTGACATTCAAGATATCAAAATAGGAAACTCTGCTGGCACTTTCAATATCTCTGAAGGAAAGCTCTGTAAAGGAGAGATGTAGAGAACTATGATGTAAGAAGCAGACAATAAAAAACCAAGAGGCATCTTCATATATAAGAATCAACACCAATGCCAAATTGGTGTATACAGGATTTGAGAGAAATCACCAGTCTTTGTCAGAAATAGAAGCCAGGCTCAATTTGATGTGTCAAATTCAAAAGTTTTCAGTGTTTCTCATAAGTTAGGAGAGAATCTTGGACTGGATTCGTGATCACCTTTATCATACCTCATAATGAATATCGGGAACATGATGATGATTACTGAAACTGAAATGCATAATAGTGGCGCTCCAGGCACCACAGTGGTGGCTGACGGCACCTTCTACTGTAACTGAAAGTGCTGAAGAAGAGAGAGCCCCCAGCCATGATTTCACATTTAACTGTCCCTGAAGAGATGGGCAGCCTAAATGAAGGTAATGAAAAGATGCAAAGAACAGTGAGTCGAACATTCATGAGCTTTTTAGTACTTCTGATTGCAACTCAAAAACTTCATAGCCACTAAGCAAATGTCCAAAGCAGAAGTGGTGAAGAGTTTCTAGAGGTTCATAGAGAAGATGAACTACTAGAATCTTTTTGTTTATCCTCCTGCCTCTCAGGACACAAGAATCATCTAAGCTGTTAATGTGCAGATATGCCATTTGGCAGCAGTCAAAGCCCCATGTGATAAAGGCAGGGAACCAATGCAGGGAACGATTCCCAAATTGCTATAAACCCCTGAAATAGATAGAGCCATAGAAAGCTTGGAACCATACTGTTGCAAGGTCAGCATCTTGAGCACTTACTGGTGGAGCCCTGGCACAACCAGGATGGAATCAGATAAAAAAGGAGCTGCTGCCACTGTGTAGGGGGTGGGACAATCTCATTGTGTCACTTTGGGTACAGCATAAAGATGCAGAGTGAGCTCCAGCAAAGAGAAAGCATGCTAAAGAAGTGCTGAACACTCCTAAAGCTGCATGTGTGGGATGACAAAGGCATCAAAACCGTTTGTACACAGAGTATGTGGCTATACTGGAAGGAAGGACCACAGGCATTGCTCTCTTACTACTGGGCAAAGGACTGTGTTGTTTTCGTGTGTGTGTGTGTGTATGTGTGTGTGTATGTGTGTGTGTACACATTTGCAAGATGAGATTTCAAGCGGTAATCTCTACAGATATAAGAGCTGACATCAGGAAATGAATAACTTTATACCTAGAGATAGAAGCTGCTTAATTCGAGCCAGACTATTTCCACTATCCAGGCCACAATGTGCATTACAGAGCATATATGATCCAGCGTGACTTGTTAGCAGGGTACACTGCACAGTCATGATCTTCTTGCTGATCCAAGAAGCCTCTGCAAATGGTCATTTGTAAACACAGGAGACAGTGTGCTTTCAGAGAGGTGACTCTGGAGGAAGCTCTGTCAAGAACTGATAGAGAGTCATGAAGCACCTTTTTGCAGCATGGCATGCCTACCATGCTCTGCTTCCATGCAACTTGTGACAAGCTGCAGCAGAACGTATGAGATTCAGCATTTAACAGGACAGATTTGAGCACTAGATGTCTTGCCTTGGGTATTGAAAATGAAAGAGTGAGAGCAAATAAATTTTGCATAAATGGCAGAGGGACTGAGCAACAAGGCAGACTGGAGGAGTTCCTTACCTGACCAACCTAAAACACAGCACTGGTTTTTCCTCTAAGACTACATGGTAAGTAGGGACTGAAGAAGCACTGAACAAGCCATTCACAATAAAAAAAAAAAAAAAAAGAAGAAAACAGTTACTTGCTGTTTATAGTGAAGCAGATACAAAGACAGACAGTGAGTAGCAGCACAGATGATGGCCAAAGGAAAGCAGCTTCAGTCTGGCAGTGATTATAAGAAATAATTACACCAGCAGGACAGTGATAAAGGAAAACTGAAGATAGTTTTTGAGCTGGGAGAAATATCTTGACACAGTCTGAGCAAAGACTGAGTACAGAACCTTAGAAGAGGTTGGAAGACTTCAGAACTGCAGCATGAACACAAAATTACAAGTAACTTGGACAATTGGGTTGAATTCAAAAGCCCTGCAGTAAGGAGCTTGGAATCTGCAGCCTCAGCTCTAAGCTTTCAAAAAGCTTGAAAGAACCACACAAGGACAGAAAATGCTGAGCAGAGAGTTCAAGCAACACAGGTTTGGAAATGCTCCCTTGTCCTTCTGCGATGAAACCTTTTGAAGTGCCTTCTGACCAGCCTGGCCAGAGTGGTTGTTGCATACTGTAAAGACAGATGAAGTAAAACGGAAGCAATGATTTATATAAAAAGAAGTAACTTCAATAAACAAAATTACTAGCAGTTCCTGAGTATTAAAGTGAAAGACCCAGAAGCCTTGTCCTCAGGTGATTCTAAGTGTTTCAAAATCATTTTAAGTCTTACCCAAAATGAAGGCAGCTAGACTCCTTCTCAGACCCCATCAATGCCCAATCTTTCCTGTGCCTTGGGCACTGCTTTTGTTTAGCTTCCCAGTCTTGGTTTTTTGTGTTTTGTCCTACTTATTTCTCACCAGGGTCTATTTTGAACTCTAGAGGCTTGAAACCTATTCCTCTTCAGCAGGACTGAAGCCTCCCCTCTTCTGTGCTAAGTCAGAAGCGAAAGGTCTGCTTTCTGTTGGTCCTATTTATTAAGTGCTTTGTTAGCTCCTACCATTCAAGCTCTAGGCACATCTTTTTATGTTTTATTTTGCCTTGAAGTTTCAACATCAAATCTCATGGTGTTTAAAATGCCACTAGAAGCTTAGTGAGCCTGTTGCTGTTGGACCATTATATTTCACACAGATCTTTCTCTCAGTACATGGCAACTTGCTGATTTATTTACAGACTGCTTCCTTTTTGAATTTCTGAAGCTTTGCCCCATTATGACCCACATTTTAAATCCTTGTGCATTATGTAGAAAAAGAGAAAGGACATGCATCTGTATGACCTTGGGTTTTTTTTCCTGTTGCCATAAAACAGCAGTAGCAGTCCATGAGTTAGTATTCAACACAGGACAGCAATTTTGTTTATACTTAAACAGTATCTAAGGATTGATCTCAGGAAAATGATCCAAAGGTACTCTGCAGCAGAGAAACACATTGCTAATGCAAGACATGTCAGGCAGAACGTTACATAAAATCACAGAATGTTAGAGGTTGGAAGGGACCTTGAAAGATCACCTAGTCCAACCCCCTTGCCATAGCAGGATCACCTACATTGGCCTAATTTCTGAGAAGTAAATTCCAGGTTTTGAGCAATTTTGGTAGCAGTATTTATTTACCATACTTTGAAAGGAAACAAAAAGAAGAAAATGTCAGAGGAATTTTCATTCTCTCTGTATAACTTTCCTGTATATATTTCAAGGTGTTTGAAAATGTCATGCCTTATGTATGCCTCCTGAAGAACAGCACAATATAATCACTTTCAGGACACAAAAACCATCTGCAAGATCCCTTGCAAAAACTTCAGCTGCAGTGGAATTATTGTTATTACCATCATAATCGAGGCTCTAAAAGACCTCTGACCTCATCCAGAACAACCTGTCACCTAACATCACTACATCAGCTAGACAGGGACACTAAACGCCACATCTAGTCAGTCCTTAAACACCTCCAGGGATGGGGACCCACCACTGTCATGGGCAGTCCATTCTAGAATCTGATCACTCTTTCCCTGAGGAAGGGCTTCCTAGCATCCAACCTAACACTCCCCTGGCAGCTTCAGGGGAAATACACTCTTGATCTGTCACTAGTTGCCTGGGAGAAGAGCCTGGCCACCACCTGACTACAACCTCCCTCCAGGGAGCTGTTGAGAGGAAGAAGGTCCCCCCTGAGTCTCTTCTTCTCCAAGCTAAGCAACCCCAGCTCCCTCAGCCTCTCCTCATCAGACTTTCCCTCCAGCCCCTTTCTCAGTCTCATTGCTTCTCTGAACCCACTCCAGCTCCTCATGGTATCACAGTATCACAGTAATGATGAGGCTGGAAAAGACCTTAAAGATCATCCAGTCCAACCTAAAACCAACCAAGTAAACCTAAACATCTGACATCTAGATCATGCCACTCAGCACTTCATCCAGTCTAACCTGATCCCCACCTGACCATAACCACCTTTTAGGTAGCTATAGACAGCGATAAGGTCACCCCTGAGCCTCCTCTTTTCTAGGCTAAAGAGACCCAGCTCCATCACCCTCTCCTCACAGGGCTTACCTTCCAGGCCCTTTACCATTCTAGTTGCTCTTCTCTGGACTCGTTCCAGCACCTCGACATCCTTCCTAAACTGAGGGGGGAAGAACTGAATACAATACTCCAGGTGCGGTCTAACCAGTGCCAACTACACGGGGAGGATAACCTCCCTCTCCCTGCTGGTCATACCATTCCTGATACAGACCAAGATGCCATTAGCCCTCTTGGCCGTCTGGGCACATTGCTGACTAATGCTAAGTTTACTGTCCACCAATACCCCCAAATCTCTTTCTACCTGAGTACTCAATCTCTTTCTTGAAGTAAGGGACACATAACTGCCACCCGGCCTTGAGGGAAGGCCTCATCAGTGCCCAGTACAGGGGGAGAATTACATCCCTAGTCCTGCTGGACACACTAGTCCTGGCAGAAGCCAGAATGCCATTGGCACTGCTGGCTCCTGTTCAGCTGTTTGTCAACCTGTACTCCCAGGTTCCTCTCTGCCAGGCCACTCTCCAATCATTCATCCCTCTCTAAACCTGCAGAGGGTTTGTACATGGCAAGCTAATAACTTTTTCCACTGTGAATGAATAATAATTTTTCAACAGTCATAACTTTACAGAATTCACCAACAGCTGCTGCTGACATACATATAAAGACAATATAAGTTTTCTTATGTTTTACCTATGCCTGTAATAACACACTGTGCATAGTCCTGTGACACCATTTGCCTACAACAGTGAAGTCATAGAAAAGTAACTAAACTACTTTTCTATTAATTAAAAAATAGAAATATAACCATTAAGATATGCTTTTGGATGGTACCTTGTATCTGTAATACTGTCTGTGTATGGGTATCTTGTAGGGAAACAAAAAGACTGGAAATGCAAGTGGAGATGGTGACTGGTGTAGAAAAAAAGAAAATGGTTAAAAATATTTTAACATAAAACACATCCTTCTTTAATAGGTCAGCCCAATGTACCAAACCTATCATAAACTGTGGGTAGTTTTTCCACAGCCACCAATCTTTAACATTAAGTTTATTTAAATAAAGATCACCCTTGTAACACACCAGCTCTTTGCATTTCTCATTGGGTTGCTAACAGCTGGAAAATCAGTATATGGAGCATAATTCTGACTTTTTTGCTGCAAAATTGAAGGAAACAGTCAGATGAATAAGATAGAGGAGAACAGAGGAAGTAATAAATGTCAAGAAGGAATAGAAATCACATTTTCTCATGCAAAGATCTGCCAACTAGCCCACCAAAGACAAAGGACCCTTTATTGGCCACTTAGATTAAGTTTGTGAATTATAACTTTGACCATTAAATTACTCAGAATATCGGTTCGTGTTATTACAGCAGTGGTTTGAGGGTCCACTCAAGTGTGGAATCTTGTTTTGCCAAATTGCTGTATGAGCAGGGGAACAGCAACAACATCTACAGACATTAGCACCAAGCAAATACAAAACAATCAAAGGAGCCATTTCTTTCAGTAAAATGAAAGTCACCACTGTATTGAGGACAAGCACATGTTCCTCTTAAGTCCTACTAAATCCCTGCTTTGAGGATTTAAAGGACATTCAAGTGATTCATAAGCTTTATGCTTTTTCTCTGCATGAGAATGATTTTTACCCACCATTGATTCAGCTGAGCCATGGATAATTCTGCAGTGGGTCACATCAGTGGAATAATACTTGTGTGTTCAAGAAGATCTTGGTGATGCTCTGTTTGACTTCTGCAGCTGTAGCTTTAATATCTAACATACTGATAAACAAAATTCACGCTTTTATGGTGTGCAGTGATTTCCCAGAGGGTTCTGGAAGTGATGTGTTTCTCTTACTGGCATCATTACATATCTGTCTGGGAAAGTAAGTCAAGGAGGAGCTTTTACCACAGCATCAAGCACCAGCCACAAATAAAGGCAAGAAGTCTCTTCTGAGAGTTCATTGATCTGATCCAACTGGGCAAACTTTCTCCTTTTCACAAAATAAAAGGTAAGGAAAATGTCTGTTTGCACAGAATATGGTCTATCAGGAAATATGCCTAAAGCTTGCTGCTTTTGAAAGTAACAACCAAACTGTGCAAGGTGTCTTCAGATATCTTTTGCATTTATAGTACATGAATTTATTTTGCTTGGGTTTCTGGCTTATGCATTATTATGGTCTTCTGTTTCTTTTGCATTATTCTTTTGCAGGCCCATTGGCAGCAACTCATGTATTACAGTGAATTTTGCAGCATGCAGAGGAAAGAAGATTAGTCTAATCTATAATTCTGTCAAATGACACTCCTTAAGATATGTATAAGCTTATAAAGGTAAACTTATGCTTCTGGATTTTATTTGTCTTTGTACCTGAGCTACTTTGATGCATATAAATCTTTCAATAAAAGGAAATATGCATTCACCCCCACTGCTGGTTAGGGCTGGGAACTCTCAGAGTCTCTCTGTAGGAGAACTGATAGTCTGAAACTTGTAGTTTCTCCTTTCTTAGAAGTTTAAAAAAAGAGAATATATGAAGAATGTACATCTGACTTGAAAATAACATCCTGATTTTGGTACAAGCTTAACAGGCAGAGGAAAGAATTTCAAACAGAGAGAAAAATTGTTAATAAAAAAAATACCAGTGAAAAACTGTGCACAGAGCAATTTTTTTCTCATGGACAAGAACAAAAAAAAAAAAGAAAAAGAAAAAGAAAAAGAAAAAGAAAAAAAGAAAAAGAAAAAGAAAAAGAAAAAGAAAAAGAAAAAGAAAAAGAAAAAGAAAAAGAAAAAGAAAAAGAAAAAGAAAAAGAAAAAGAAAAAGAAAAAGGAAAAAGAAAAAGAAAAAGAAAAAGATGGGTAGAGGAGTGTAGGGTCACAGAATCACCTTTCTGCTAAAGATGCAGGGTGGTCCTTGAGAATATGAAGGAATGTCATGTGTCTAACAGCATGAAGCGCTAGATGCTGAAACCTAGATATGTTTCTAGATGCTTGGTGGATCAACTCTGATTACCACTTCTGACCTTCAGCAGCAATGTTAGCTTGGTACAGACACTTTCCTTTTCCATCTTCCATCTTTTCTATATAGATTGCAGTTTCTCTCAAGAAGAGTTTACTACATGTCCGTGCCATATATAGCTCAGGTGACCCTGATCATGTGTCCAGAGAAGACTGCAAATATCTTCAGCTTGAAACACAGCAACAATGCTGGAAAGCTAGAGAGGCACTAACACACCGTTGGTTCCTAATGGACCATTAACTCTGGTTCTGTGCAACTTTGATCATTAAGAAATGTTTCCTAGATACCTTTGTGCTATATTCCGTACTGTGGTGTCCTTTTCAGTTACTGGATAGTTCCCCAGCTGCGGCAGAAACTCTGATCATTCTGTCCCTGCTGAGAGGAAATTGTGCCTCTCTGAAAACAGAGATATTCTTGATGCAAAGGTGCCTCCTGTGCCATGAGGCATATTGCATTTGCTCTGGTTATTTAGCAAGAAATGGCAAAACAAAGCTCACTTATGCAACTTCAGGCTTTCTTTCCTTCAACACCTATCATAAGTCCTCTTCCCTAATTTCATCCTCCAACATGCAGGCAGTCACAGCCATGCTGAAACACCTTTTGTTTTGCAGCAGATGGCAATGCAGTACTGCCCACTGCCAAGATGAGCTGGTTCATTTTTCCATCATCTTCATCTTACTATGAAACAGCAGAAAAGGGTAAAAGAAAAAACCACTTGGCAGATGTCTGTGGCAGATATCTCCTCTTAGGAAGCAATCTGAGCACAATGATTCAAATAACTAATGAATAAGCAAATTAAGAGGTCTATAGACAGCATGCAGCTGACCCTCACTCGCATAGTTGGCATAATATGAAAGAGAAAGCACAGGCTTAGCTAAACTCCCAATTCCTGCTTATGAAACAACTCTAGTTGTCCCATGCTCTTGACGGGGATGGGGGAGAGCATTTACACTCAACATGGTATTTGAATGGAACATTTTCTTGATCTCCAACTATATTAGTGGCATTGTACGTTTCACAGAAGCACAGAATTACTGAGGCTGGAAAAGCCCTATGAGGAGAGGCTGATGGAGCTGGGTCTGTTTAGCCTGGAAAACAGGAGGCTTAGGGGTGACCTGTCTATAACTATCTAAAAGGTGGTTGTAGTCAGGCGGGGGTCGGTCTTTTCTCCCTGGACACTGGAGACAGGACAAGGGGTTATAGTCTTAAGCTCCATTGGGGGAGGTTTAGACTTGACATTAGGAAAAGTTTTTTCACTGAAAGAGTGATCCGATTTTGGAACAGGCTGCCCACGGAGGTGGTCGAGTCACAGTCTCTGGAGGTGACTGGATGAAGTGCTGAGTGGCATGATCTAGATGTCAGATGTTTAGGTTTACTTGATTGGTTTTAGGTTGAACTGGATGATCTTTAAGGTCTTTTCCAGCCTCCTCATTACTGTGACTTCTAATTTCATCAAGTCCAGCCTATTCCTTCACTCTTACTGCATCATGTCTCAGCATTAGCTTGTTTTTTGCTGCAAGGCTGCACATGATGTGATATTGAAATTGTAGAATTGAGAAACAAAATAATTACTAATAAACAAGCCTGAACAAAGTTTCAGCTGCAGCAAAATCAAAGGCAGCCTTCCAATGGGGAATCGGACATCATAGGAAGGAGCGCACATGATCATAGAATGGTTTGTGATGGAAAAAATGTTAAAGATAATTTAGTTATAATCCCCACTGTGCATGTGCAGGGACACTTTCCATTCAAGTTGCTCAAAGCCCTGGGTAACCTGTCCTTGAATGCTTTCAGGCAGGGGGCATCATCAGCTTCTCTGAACAACATCTTCCAGTGTTTCACCCCTTAGTAAATAATTTCTTCCTAATACATAATCTAAATCTATCCTCTTCCAGTTTGAAATCATTGCCTCTTGTCCTATCTCTACACTCTCTGATAAAATGTCCCTCCCACCTTTTCACTTTTTCTGCAGGTTCATCCAACCTTTACTGCAGGCCCATATTTTAAGGCTTGGTAGACAGATATAAGGTGTCCTCAGAGCTATGTATAGACATCTCTAGACAGGCTGAAACCACAACTAAAGAGAGTAAAAACTGTTCTTATTAGTTAATCAGCTACCTCTGGAAAGCCAGTAATACAGTAGAGATTTGCAACGTAAAAAACCAAATGAGTTCCTCCATTGAGCTGGGAGTCAAATTTCTCCAGTAGTCAAGGGTACATACAAGTTCGCTCTGCTGAACAGGCTCTTTGACTCTGCTTCAGATCTACACTGCCTTGCTCTTACCAGCATACCAGAAAATCTCCTGTATATTGGATGTTTCACCATTTTTCCAGTTTCTTGAGAAGGAGCTGTATCACACCATCAGCTTGCCAGTTGCTGAACACACACATTACTTCCATGTAAACCTGGTGAATTTACTCTACTGGATCCTTGTTTTGGCCCTGATTTTGTCTAGCAAACAAGTCAGGCATTGGAGATATCACAGTAATTCTGGGAAATTTAGACATGTTTGATAAAGCTTCAGAAAATGACATCTAGGATATTATGGTATCATCAGTGTCATCTGCACCAGTGGTGTTGCCATGTCTGACTTTTTCAGTAGAACATAATATTAAATTCACTCCCTGTACTGGGCACTGGTCAGGCATCACCTCAAGTACTGGGGGCAGTTCTGGACCCCTCAATTCAAGAAAGAGATTGAGGGGCTGGAGTGGGTTCTGAGGAGCAACAAGGCTGAGGAAGGGACTGGAGAGAAAGTCTGAGGAGGAGAAGCTGCAGGAGCCTGGAGAAGAGGAGACTCAGGGGGGACCTCCTCCCTTTCTGCAACTCCCTGAAGGAAGGTTATAGTCCAGTGGGGCTTGGGCTCTTCTCCCAGGCAACCAGTGCCAGGATGAGAGGGCAGGGCCTGAAGCTGCTGGGGAAGTATAGGTTGGATGTTAGGAAGCCCTTCCTCAAGGAAAGGGTGATCAGGCCCTGGAATGGACTGCTCAGGGCAGTGGTGGAGTCCCCATCTCTGGAGGTGTTTCAGAACAGACTGGCAATGACATTTTTAGTCCCCTGATTTAGCTGATTTGGTAATGTCAGGTTGTAGGCTGGACTT
>VZRI01003123.1:20328-55673 GCA_013397515.1 Upupa epops
CCCATTCCAGGCTCTCCCCCCTCTCACGGTGAAGAACTTCCCCCTCACATCAAGTGTCAATCTCCCCATCTCCAACCTTGCTCCATTTCCCTTAGTCCTGTCGCTGCTTAATATCCTAAAAAACCCCTCCCCAGCCCCTCCCTCCATCCCTAGAGGTGTTTAAACAGCGTGTGGACCTGGCACTTAGGGACATGGTTTAGTGATGAGCTTGCAGTGTGAGGTTACACTAGATGACCTTGAAGGTCCCTTCCCACCTAAGACATCAGTGATTCTGTGAATGAGCGATCTTTAGGCATCAGGAGAGACGAGCTAAGTGACCTATGGACTCAAAGACAACATCATGCTGTAGTACTCTCCTAAAGGCTGCCTGATGAAGTGATACAGAGTTGGAAATACTTGATGCTCTCAGGAAAGATCATTATTTTGCTAAAAAACTAACTTACACAGGGGTTCACGATATGAAGCTCAAATCCACCAGATGAGTGGGTTTTTGTGTGAAACTCCTGACCAAGTCTGCCTTCACAGCTGCTCTTCTTACTGCTCCAGCCAAAATTAAACCCCAGACACTGAGAAGCAAGTGTTATGCTCCATTTCCTAACATGATCTTTGCAACATCATGACATGGACATGAGGACTCCAGTGCAGGAGGCACCAGAGAGAGGAGGGGCAAGAAAAGAGAACACATGGAGCAATTGCAAAGAAAAGGAGCAAAGCTGGAGCTAGGGAGGGTAGCTGGACATTGAGCGAGGGTTGTTGCAGCATCTCTCTGCATGGAGGTCTTGGGACAGAATTCCTGTGCAAAAGGGATATGGATGCACAGCACATGGAGAGCGGTAGGGCAAGAAGAGTGCAGAGGGACCGTGCTGAGCGGTGTCTGAATTGCGAGCATTTCTTCCAAACTGCTATATTGTTGAGACTCTTGAGCAATAAAGCAAATTTTCATTCTAATTAAAGATTCAAGGGTTTTTAGAACAATCACCAGAAGAAAGGAGGACAAGAAGGCGAATCCTCAGAGGACTTGGTAATAAATAACAAAAACTCTTCTTGTGCCTTGTCCAAAAATGAATGGCATTCAGTGTAACTGGGGAGAGAGGGTCTCATCCTGCAGGCCACCGTGGGATGGCCCATGGAGACAGCACTACTTAACCCAGGACACCTTCTGGCCAGTGTGGACCATAGACCATGCCTGCTCTTGCCTTATTGTAGTTGCTAGGGTGGCAGAGTTTGGACGGGGCAGAGCCTGAGGGCAATGACTGATTGCTTAAAGCTGTTAGAGTGGGTTCACTGAAATAACATGAGTCACACTGGCCGGACACAGGCAGGATGCTTCCCTGTGCACATTTGTCGAGTGCATCAGTCAAGCCTGTACAGCTTGAGTCCAAGAGGAGTAAACCTCAGGGAGCAAAAGAGCATCAGGTTGGAAGTTTAAGGATGAAGCACACGATGGAGAAGGAGATAGACATACGTTGTAACTCCACTGTAGTGGCAGATGGGGTGAAGCTGCCCGGCATTTGCGCATAAGCGAAGTACAGGATGGAAAAGATGGCTCACGGCTGCACAGAGAAGCTTACTGTTTCCTAACTGCATATTAAACCCTTCTAGGGGCAGAGCTACAAGACAAAGACTGTACCTGAACTCGTGCCAGGCCCTTCGTGGCCCACAGCCCTACATCTCCTTTCTGTAGGTAATTACTCCTACCTTTTTACTGCGGAATGAGCTGAGAACACAGCTCTGGCACTAACCATGTCCCCAGCTGGGATGATGCCATTCATGAAGGCAGAGGATGGGAAACCCTGGGTAGGCTGCAAAGGGGAAATATGACAGCACTGCACTTTCCACTGCTGGGGAGCAAAGAGGGCCACCCTGGTGCTAGCTCACTTCACCCTGCAGCTGGGAGCCAGCTTTGGCCAGCCCGTGCCAGCAGTGCACTGCTGTCTCCACATGCCAGCCCTGCTGAAAACTCTCCTGCTACACACAGTTCAGAAGCTCAAATTATCTCTGCTGTAGTAGAAAAGGCTCTGGATTAGGACTCAGGAGGCTTAAATTCATTTGTCAAGTTAAGTACAGACTCTGTGTGGGACCTTGCGCTTGGTCTTTCATCTGCCTGAGTGTCTGTATCCTTAGGAAAGGGGCAGTAATTCTTCCCTAATGCCTGAGGGGTTGGCGACTAAAGCTGGTAAATAACAGAGCAGCGTTTCACTCCTGACTGGGTGGCTGGCACAACAGTCCTTGGCTGTACCACACTCCTTTTGTAACCACCCGCCGTACCTGCTGCACATCTGGGGTGCTCACAGGCAGTATGCCCATGAGAAAAGACAAAAGCAGAAGGAAGCTTCATCCTTCCTTCCTCTAGAAGGGAATTGTTTTCCCTTGGCTCCCTGCTGTTCCGAAACTTTTGGTGGGGAACTGTGTGACTCGGTCTAGGTGATCCTGCTGTGGCAGGGGGATTGGACTGGATGATCTGTCCTGGTCCCTTCTTATTCCTAAGGATTCTGTGATTCTATGAACCATCTTCTGAGGTGCTGCCAGCCCTTGGGAGCTGCTGTTCACCCCACAGGCACCTCAGAAACCACTCTAACAGAGCAGAAAAGACCCAGAGCAGAGCTTTGGTGGCACTTCCCAGAGACAAAGTGAAAACTGAAGAAGACAGTAGGTCCCCCTTTCACCTAGCTGCATTTAGGTTGCCTGTCCTCTCTCTTTAACCTTTGCCTGCCCCCTTTCTAATATTTCCCTTTCCCAGGTTTTCCTCCTGCAGGTCTGCAGTTTTCCTTCCTGCTGGGCTGCAGAACCGCTACTGCTTTATTCCCCCGCTCAGCCTTTCCCTGCCCTGGCTCTGAGCACGTAGGCTTCATCCCCTTGATGATCAGCTGAGGAGCAGATGGAGGATCAGAGGAGCGGGGTGGCTGCTTTACGAGGCAACCCGCAGCAGCACCGATAGAGACAACCGAGAGTGAAGGCAAGCTGGGATTTCAAATGCTGCAATCTTGCAATCTGGGGTGTGGGGGAAGGTCGAAGCTGTAGGTCCTGGGGATCACAGAACTTTGGATTACTCTCAGCTTTCATTTACAGCAAAGCTCCTTGTGTTCATATTCTCAGACAAAAGCTTGGGAATGGGAACCACCAAGGGTTTGAACACTGAAGGGCAGCTAAAACAATCCAGAACTGATCTTTCTGATGGGTTTTTTTCTTAAATCCCATGTTCTTGCCATCAACCTCACATTATGCTGGAGCGGAGCTCGGGATTTTTGAGCATTAAAGTCTGGCAGGACTACAGATGCCTCAAATCACAATGAATTGAGACAACAGTCAGATTTTGAGAGGCTGCTCGCTAAGACAATACCAGGGTTTTAGGGAATGGTTTGTTCCCCTCGATGCATCCTCTCACTGGTGAGCGTTGCTATCGCTGGCAAGCACAGGCACAGATGTTTTATTTTTGTGTTCCAGTTAAAGTTTATTTTAAGTCCAAAGTGTCTGCCGCACAGTCACTCAAGGTAGTGAAGACTGTAGGCACAGGAAAAACGCCCAGAGGAGATCTCCTGGGCTTTGCCTTTAGGGCCAGCCCAGCCTCTTCAAGGGACAGGCTTGAGCATAGTTGCAACCATATGTTGTATGCAGTGCAGGCATATGGAGTTGATTATGTAAATAAACAAGTCGGCCCATGATGATTCTAAATAATGCAAAACATAAAGAGGCAAAACACTAATGTTCTAACTAATGAAAATAGAGTCTTTGGGTGATTAATTTACAATAAAGAAAAGCCGCATATGTCAAAAATGGTACGTCATCTCATGATTTAACGTAACCAGGCACAGCTGCGTCGCTCTTGATGTTCTGAGGCAAGGTCTTGTTCACCTCCTCGCGCATCTGTACCGCAATATGAACAGAGGAGGAAACGGCACACCAGAGCCAGCAAACTCTTGGGAGAAAAATCTCTGCAATGCATCCCAATAATAAATATTTATCGACCTTTGGGATTTCTGAGCGCCTGAGGTTGTGTCAGGAAAGAAGCACAGGCTGATAGGCTCAAAACCAACACAAATGGTCAACAGTCTCCACACAAAAGGGAATAGCTCGATACAATAGGCCACTGTTGCTGTGACTCTCAGCATTGTTTACCTCTTAAAGAGCTTCCAAGTACAAACCACTTCAAACAGACTACAGCCAGACTTTAAACTGAATCCACCCAACAGGTTAATAAAACAAATATTGATTGGGTTTGAGAGCCGTTACAGTAAACAAAGCCTTTTGGATTAAAAGAATTCCTTTGTTCAAGCAATATTGTCCAGGGCCTTCAAGCAACTTATTAGAATCTCAGCTTAAATCCTCAGGCAATATTTTACAGTGTTTGCCCTCAAACCCGCTTTTATTTGTAGCACGTGTATGAATAGAGATATACGAAGAGATACGGGCAACAATTTCATGCACATGAAGGAAAGAAATCCTGTCACACTCAAAACTACACTGGAAATTCTAAAAATTAAGAGCAAAAGTAGAATATTTCAAATGCACTGCACGATTCTATAACTTCTTCCCAGTGAGGGTGATGGGGCACTGGAGGGGGCTGCCTGGAGGGTTTGTGGGGTCTCATTCTTCTGCAGATGTTTGAAATCCACCTCGGCTTGGTCTGGGTGATCCTGATGTGGCAGGGGGATTGGACTGGATGATCTTTCAAGGTCCCTTCTAATCCCTAAGGATTCTATGATTCCATGATTTATACAGTAAATCTAATTCTAAAATCTGCAACTTGTAGACTCCTCAAACTTCTCTCCTCTAACTTCACCACTTTGNACAGTAAATCTAATTCTAAAGCCTGCAACTTGTAGACTCCTCAAGCTTCTCTCCTCTAACTTCACCACTTTGGCAAAACAGACACAAATCTCCTGAGCTTGTCAATGCCCATCCACTAGGTCTCCTACCATGAATCCAGTGGATACCTTGACATAGAGACATAGCCCAAATGCTTGAAAGGAGGGGCACAGCGAGGAAGACCTAACATGGGAAAGGTTTGCAGAGAATTATTGCCTCGGGTGCAGGATGCTCCGGACCCACTCAAACCTTGTTGCCTGGTTACTCGCCAGGGAGTGAAATCATCTAAAGTGCTCTAGATCCTCACCCCACTTTCAAAAGCAACTTTTGTCAAGATACAACCTAGCACCAAACCTTCTGCAAATGCTTCAAGACGCAGATTGAGAACGTTAAGGCGGTCACACGCATCTTCCTAAAGTAATAGACCCACCACATGAGTTTGAACTTTCATCCCCAATCATATCAGATTTATTCCTGCAAATAACAGAGCAGGCTGCAAGTACAAATACAACCAGCTGGGTGCATTTTCTCTTTCTCTTGCAAACTTCACTTCCCTCTCTAAACACAAAACACACATGAGAAATGAGCATGTGAAGAGCCATCAGCTAGTGGATTTCAGGAACTTTATCCTAGCCCAGTAATGCCAGATTAAGGAATGGTCTGTAATATTGTGTCCAGTTCTGGGCCCCTCATTTCCAGAAGGACATAGAACTGCTTGAGATAGAGTTTAGGGGTGAACTTGTAGAGTAGGGGTAATGCTTGGACTTGATGATCCAAAGGGTCTTTTCCAACATGAATGATCCTGTGAGATGTGATCACATCAAAATAACTAGGGACAGACTTGCATGGGGGACAGAAGAAAGGAGACTGAGGGGTGACCCCATAATGTTGATCAATATGGAAAGGGAGGATGTCAGGAGGAAGGAGCCAGGCTCTGCTCAGTGGCATCCAGTGGTAGGATAAGAGGCAATGGGTGACAGTTGGAACAGAAGAGGTTCTACATCAAGATGAGAAGAAGAGGGTGACTGGAGAGGGTGACAGAGCACTGGAAGGGGCTGCCCACAGAGGCTGTGGAGTCTCCTTCTCTGGAGACATTTAAAACCCGCCTGGACTGTTCCTGTGTGACTGGATCTAGGGGATCCTGCTCTGGCAGTGGGATTGGACTGGATGATCTTTCAACATCCCTTCCAATCCCTAACAACCTGTGATAATGTAGTTGGTCCTTGTGACAGAAGTGTGAGTAAAGAGTGAAAAGGTTTTCAAGATTCCCATACAGATGGATAAGCTCAGCAGCGCTGGTGATTCCTGCAAACCTGATCCAGCTGGTGGACCAGGCTCATGATGCATTGGGGTTACATGATACTGCAGAGATAAATGGCCAAAAAGCAGGTGAGGGTCATTCTCCAGACATTTGAGCAAGAGATTTATGTGGCATTCACTGTTCTCATTTCAGCCACACAGACATCACTAAGATACCAATCTACTCTCTGTTCCTGGCCCTGTAGAGCAAGCTGTGCAGAGCAGACAGCTGACCACTGCGTGACTGCTAGGTAGGGACAACCCTTTTTGCACCCTGTAGAGACTCTGCTTGGGTTTTTTCTCACAACAATCAGGTAATTCTCAGTGAAGAATTCCCAGCAGAGCCCAGTCAGCAACGGAGACTGGTGTGAGAGCCCCTAGCATGAGGCATGGTGCATCACATGGAGAAATTATACCATCAGTGAATGGAAGTGCAGTGCACACCCGCTGCTCAGCATCTGCCGTAGCTTAAGGACACAGTATTCTGCAAATCTTGTAAAATCAGGGGCTTGATCTGATAAGGTGCTCGGCATCGCTGAGGCTCTCCCTATCTGAAGCCTGAATCAAACCCCATGAGTTTTGCTCAGAGTAGTTCACTCGCAGATAGACTTCTTTGCTGGAAGAGATGTGCAATCTCAGCTCACATCTTATCACCAGCAGCGCAACAGCCAGACTTCGGGGTTTGTTGTCTCGCAGGCACCCACTTTATTCTCACTGCAGAGTAGCAGCACTAGACTCACAGCCTCAGAGCGAAAGAACAGGGAGGGAAGGAGTGATAAGCAGCAGAAAGCTTGTGGAGTTAGCACCTGCACAGCAGACTTATGCTGAAGCTCACTTCATTGATGTGGGACAGTTCTTGCATCTGGAGCATAATGATTAAGAGAAGAAAATATGTGTTCTACTGCAATGAACACCAGGAGTAACTGCCATGTGCACTCACTGCACTACAGCGGAGATGATACAGCCTGTGGATTACGTTAGCTTAGAACAAAATATATTTGAAGAGATCATTCAAAGGGCCAACGAAAGGCAGAGAAGCAATCTCTAGATGGAGAATATTATACGTCCTTAAGGAGGATATATCTATATCCTTAATGAGTAAGAGGAATGGGTTAGCATGCCCTCCTCTTACTACTGAGACAGGAGCTTCTTTAACAAGTCCAAACACTAACACACACACTGAGCCTGCTGCTGAATTTGCCACTCAAACTCCCTTTTAAGGGGGTGATTTCTCTGATCCTTCATCACAGTGCTGAATCAATCACTTTGAACCTCTGAACCACTCACTGCACTCTTTGATGACCGGCAAAAGCTGAAACATCCTTAGGTGAGGAGAGGAACCTCCTTGCCTTACCCAGCACGGCTCCCATGTACCAGTCCCAGATACGTGACCTCTTCAAGATAGATGCTCAGCAATGCAGCTTTCTCCCCTGCTCTTACTGTAAATAACCCGTGTTGTCATGCTCTCTCTGATAGCTGCAGCTGAAACAGTGGGTGCAGCTGCGCCACAGATCATCTCCAAATGTTTAGAGAACACTATGGGAATTTTGAAAGCAGGAATATATGAGCATAACCAGAAAATACTCTCTGCTGCTGTGCATGTGCTCTTCCTTTGAGTTTCCAGGCACTGCTTTCAGAGGGGACTGCCAAGGGGCAACCTAGAGCAGGGCTTTGCTGTTAGAACTGAACGTTATGGCCCCCAGGTTTTGCAAACTATGTCACACCATCTAAAAACTACATTGAACAAACACAAGTCTAGACACACGTGTAGCCACGAGAAACTGAAAGCCAGAGGAACCAAAAAGCCTCCAAATGAACTACGAGTCTTCATGTGACAGAAAGAGCAGGGAGGCCTTGGAACAGGCTGCCCAGGGAGGAGGTGGAGGCATCATCCCTGGAGGGGGTTCAAACAATGGGTAGACATGGTGTTTCAGGAGATGGGTTAGGGGTTTGGGGTTATAGGGCGGATGGGTGGACTTGATGATCTTGAAGGTCTTTTCCAACCATGATGATTCTGTCTCAAGGACAAAAAGCAGTGCGTTGCCTATAAATTTCAGATCTTTTCTTTCCTTTGATGAAATAGAAAAAGAAATCTTTATTTTGATGGGATATGGAAATAAAGGGATTAAAAGAATCAGAGTGATTTGTAATTGGTCTCCAGACTCTACCTCTTCCTTTAGTAAAGTGCATACAAGTGAATAAAATTGCACGGGTGGACTTTATTAGCTGCAGCTTTCCTTCCTGACTCTGGGATTAGAGGAATACTTTAACCTTGACACATTCATCGTATACTCACAAAGCTCCACTTTAACAGCCCCTTCTGCTTTCCATTTCATTTGTCTGCTTTTGGCACATCAAAAATCTAAATCAGAAGAGGCTACTTTTCCATCTAAAAAAGCAAAGGGATTTTCATTTACCTTCCTTAGCAAGAACACGTGGAAATTCAAGATGGTTCATTACTAATGTGTCCTAGTTATATATAGTAATAGATCCATACTAATATTTCCTAATGGGTGGAATTATGGCCAAAGCAGAGGTTTGTATCAATAAGGCTCTTCAAAAGATGCATTAGACTGTCCTTTGAATATATTAAAGGAAAAATAGAAGAATCATGATTTTATTTATCCTCGAGTGATGCAAAGCCAAGTATACAAATACCTGTTCAGATTCCTAGGATGGTTCAGGTTGGAAGGGACCTTCAAGATCATCCAGTTCCAACCCCCCTGCCATGAGCAGGGACACCCTCACTAGACCAGGGTGCTCAAGNCAGGCTGAACAGCCCCAACTCTCTCAGCCTGTCCCTGTAGGAGAGGCGCTCCAGTCCTCCAGTCATCCTCATGGCCCTCCTCTGGACACGTTCCAGCAGTTCAATATCCTTCCTGTGTTGGGGGCTCCAGAACTAGAATCAGTTACTTCTATGTAGGTGAGAAATTGTGTTTCTTTGAAGTTTCCTTTATGCTAGAGAAGTTTGCAATGAGATTTTGGCAAACACTGAGCACTGCTCCAGCTCTGCTGCTGTTTCTGCAGGTAGACCTGACCCATAACCTGAGGGAAAACTGCCATGCGCAGCTGCCAGCACCGCTAGCATCCACAGACAGAAGGGAAAACGTCTGTGGAAATAAATACTTATGCAGATGGCTGGGGAAAAGGAGAATAGGAGGGAGTTAACCGTATGTGTGTGTGTGTGTATGTGTGGAAGGGGATGGTATTTACCAAAACACTTGAAAGTTAATTGCAGAATAAAAGCCTATCCCTCAAAGGTGCACACTTCCTCGGCACACCGACTTATTGCAATTACAGAGTTTACCCTTCGCTTTTTTCTCTATCCAGGCAGATATTTGAATTGCTTTAGATTAAAGTATACGTCTTGTTAATTACGGCATTCAATTCTCAAATCGTAATTGGTGTCTGGTGCTAAGGTCCTATAACTCTGCTCGTCGCTGTTTCAAGGGGGGCTGTTTAATTCGCCCGAGGGAAACTGAAATGGAAAGTACCGTCTTATTGGAGTAATGTGAGATAGTTCTTGTAGCTTTAATGATCAAATATTATACTGCTTATGAGGGGTACAACTTGGAGGGGGGGACGGGACACGACAATGAGCAGTCCTACCTGCCAAGAGCTAATCAAGAAACTCCCATAATAATTTGAAGAGGTTTTATTACATCCTTTAAGCAGATGAAAGTAACAGCACTTAGAATAAACAAACACCTCTAGACACTGGATAGAAATCATTACAGTGAGCTACTGGGAACCTTCCTGCCACATCTTCCTTTAAAAAACAAACTCACCGGACTGTGAGAGACAGAAGCTTTTACTTCATCCCATCACAGTTTTCTCCTACCACTTGGGAAGTGTGTAAGGAGCAGAAGCCGAAGGGATGACTTAGTCATGTCTTGTGTCTGTATTTGGGAAGAAAGCACCTGACAGCCTTCAGGTGCACACCAGAACCCACTGCTGCACCCTGTTGTAAAACCACACCACCAAAAACTACTGCAGACAAGAACCATAGAATCCTCATGGCTGGAAAGGATCTCCAGGAGCATCAAGTCCAGCCCTCATCCCAACATCTGCTCAACCCCTAGACCATGGCCTCAGGTGCTCTATCTACTTGTTTTTAAACCCCTCCAGGGATGGTGACTCTACCACCTCCATGAGCAGCCTGTTCCAGTGCCCAACCACTCTCTCAGGAAAGAACTTCTTCCTAAGATCCAATCTAAACCTCTTCTGACACAGCTTGAGGAGACAGCCTCTCATCTCATTATTATTAATTTGGGAGAAGAGACCAGCACCAGCCTCACCACAACCTCCTAAGCTTTTCTTCTAGCGCTTCAGGTATTGCCTGGTGACTTTTCTTTCAGGTCAAGATAAATGGGCATCTTCAAATTTGACTCCAAAGCCGTGTTTCAGCATCAGCCTGATTTGCAAGGCACTTCACTACAGACATTTCTAAATGTGTTCTCCCAGCAGCAATTTACTTCAATAAGCATTTTCTCCCACAGCTTCCCATTACATTAAACAATTAGCCTGTTTTGTAGCTTTGAGGGCCTACTCTTTCTGCATAAATAACGTGTGTGAGTTTTCCTCTCCTATTTCCTCTGCTGGCATCATCCCCCACAATTTTTCTGTGCACCAACTTATCAGTATGGGGTATAAGTTAGACAGTAATAGTTAGGCTAGAGGGTGAGTAGTCACTCCTGTGCTTTTCCATAGTGTGGTTGCTGCACGCTACCTCATTTTCACAGTAGGTTTCTGTTCTGTTTGATGGATTTGCTCTCAGTGTTTGAAGAGAGCTGGATTGGTAGCCATAGGTTTGCTGTATTGTTGTCCTACGCTGAGGCAGGAATCAAACCATTTCATAGAACCATGGAATCATAGAATCATCAGGGATCAGAATGGACCTCGAAAGATCGTCTAGTGCAATCCCACTGCCATGGCAGGATCACCCAGACCAAGTCACAGAACAGAACATTATGGATTGGAAGCGACCTGGAAAGATCATCCAGGCCAATCCCCCTGCCACAGCAGGATCACCCAGACCAAGTCCAGACAGGTTTCAAATGTCTCCAGAGAAGGAGACTCCACAAACCCTCTAGGCAGCCCCTTCCAGTGCCCCCTCACCCTCACTGGGAAGAAGTTACAGAATCAATCAGGGTTGGAAGGGACCACAGGTGTGGGCAGGTTTTCCTGCTCTTTATTCCATCACAGTTCTGTGGCTGAAAGAATCCCAGAAACGTTTAGGTTGGAAAAAAAACCCTGTAAGGTCATTAAGTCCAACCTTAAACCCTACTGGTTTCTCTATCACCTCTAAAAGGTATCTCTAAGCACCTCATCCATACAACTTTTAAACATATCAAGGGATGGTGACTCAACCACATCCCTGGGCAGCTCTTTCAGAGAAGGTGACAGAAGGTCCCTCTTTTATTCACAGAAACACTGAACCTGGCAATTCCTTCTTCTTTGGGCTTTCCTTTGGAAGGTGAGATGTTAAAATCCATCTTCTTTGGCTCTTGATGTCAAAGATCAATGTGACAAATTGTCTCTAAATGTTGCTAGTCAGAAAAAGGTTTCCAACAGGCATTTCAAGCAGGCTCCCACTTGAACTACTCTCGTTTCAAAGGAGCAATAAGCAATCCTTTGCTGCAGTCTTTCCACATTCCCCTCAGGTGAATATCTATAGGTAGTTATAAGAGCAACATCAGTTTTATATGGTCTTAATGTCTGCCTGTCTGATGAGCTCTGTTTCTTGTTCCTACCAGAGGGAAAGAAAAAACCATCATATTTTATCCTGTTTTTTCTTCATCCAGCAACAGCTAGAGGAGCACAGGACAGTCAGTCATTCACTGCTCTACATCACCGTTCAGACAATGAACAAGTTCTGCTCGCCTGTTGTTCCACTCAGTTCCAGAAGGACACAGAGCTGCTGGAGGGTGTCCAGTGTAGAGCAAGAAAGATGATGAAGGAAGTAGAGCACCTCCCTTATGAACAAAGGCTGAGGGAGCTGGGTCTCTTGAGCTTGGAGAAGAGGAGGCTGAGGGGGGACCTCATTCATGTCTATAAATATGTGAGGGGTGGGTGTCAGGAGGATGGAACCATCCTCTTAGTTTCATCTGGTGATAGCACAAGGGGCAATGGGTGCCAGCTGGAACAGAGCAGGTTCTATATCAATATCAGCAGGAACTTCTTCCCAGCGAGGGTACCAGAGCACTGGAACAGGCTGCCCAGGGGGGTTGTGGAGTCTCCAAACCCGTCTGGATGTGTTCCTGTGTGACTTGGTCTGGCTGATCCTGCTGTGACAGGGGATTGGACTGGGTGATCTTTCAAGGTCCCTTCCAATCCCTAATGATTCTGATTCTTGAGCAATTTGAAGGTGGTAACTTACAATTCAGAGTCCAGCACAGCACAGGCATGGTTAAGATCCCTTACTCCTACACAAATTACCTCATGATTACTTAAACTGCAGTGTACCCACCTCCTTTTGATTCACTCATTTCTATAAGGTACTTCGGATGTCCTTCACCACTTTGATTTTCCCAGTCCTGCTTATATAAAAATAGAGATTTCACGCTTCACTCCCAGTTCTGTCACTGATGAAGATTCAGAATCAAACTGGTTCTAGCACTGATACCAAAACTAAGCTACTGCTTGCAACCTAAAACCAACCTATGAATCTATGAATCACTACAACAATCATCACTTAAAGAATGAGAAAGTGTCCCTTAGCCTCCTTTTCTGCAGGAGAAACGACCCCCTGTGACCTTATTCTTTAAGACAGACTCTATCATCCTGTTGGGTAGTCAGACATCTCCAGTTTGTTGGGTAGTCAGACATCTCCACTACATCAATGATTTTGCAATGAATTCTGACAGTTATAATTTGCAGATATCCCTCAATGGGATCTTTTAGGGGGAGAGGAGAAGTGCAGCTGTGTCTGACCTATATTTACTGAACAGTTTGGAGAAATGGAGTTATTATTAAGAAACAGACTATCAAAATGTAGAATTGATGCAGCCAGTGCCATCCTTCCTACACTGCTGCATCATTTCAGCTGGTATCGATCTCACTGCGATGGCTTGGTAGAGTTAGGTTAATGGTTGGAATCAATGATCTGAAAGGATTTTTCTAACGTGCCATGGCTCTGTCATTCTGCGGTAGGGAGAATCCATTAAACCACCACCTTTTCCTCATGGGATTGTCATACACTTGCCTGGACACAGAGGCCTCCAAAACCCTTTCACAATTTACATTCATAGAATAATAGAATCATTAGAGATTGGAAGGGACCTCGAAAGATCATCCAGTCCAATCCCCCTGTCACAGCAGGATCACCTAGACTAAGTTGCACAGGAACACAGCCAGGCAGTTATTCACCACTGTAGTATTTAACAGCAACAGATGTAATTCCTGGTTATTTATAGAATCATAAAATCATTAGGGATCAGAATGGACCTCAAAAGATCATCCAGTCCAATCCCCCTGCCACAGCAGGATCACCTAGACCAAGTCCAGACGGGTTTCAAATGTCTCCATAAAAGACTCCACAAACCCCCTGGCAGCCCCCTCCAGTGCCCCATCACCCTCACTGAGAAGTTATAGAATCATTCAGGATCTTACTGCTTTGATGTAACTCTATCATGCATAGAAATAAAGCCCCTAATGCCTCATCACAAAGATTTAATAGCAATAGATAAAATTATACACAAGTTACAGAGAAAATTGGGAGTTACCAAGAAGATCTTTCAAGGTCCCTTCCAATCCCTAATGATTCTATTCTATTCTATTCTATTCTATTCTATTCTATTCTATTCTATTCTATTCTTCTTTCTATTCTATTCTTAGCTTCCTATAGTTGCATAAATTGACATATTCTGCAGTTAACACAGTTGTCCATTTGAGGTTTGTGTAGGCTACTGGTTACTCCTGTGATTCTCTGAAAACACTGCTCATGAACCCACATGAACACAGAAGTGAAAAGTTCTGCTAGATGTTATAGTTTTGGTGAGTCAGTAAGAACTCATTAGCCAAGTGTTCTGACATGTGGCCCCAGACTGTGCTACTCTGTCATCACTGCAAGCTTTGCCGCCAGGGATTTTCCTGGCTTGTCTGTTCATGTTGACCAGGTATGAGTACTGACTGCCAAGGAGTCAGCACTGTCCTGTACTTCCAACAGACGTGAGACGACAGACATACAAAAACATGTTCAAAAAGCTCAGTCTGTTTTAAACACCAAAAAGCAAGCTGTCTGCTCATAATACATGTGCACACAAGGCCATTACTCTCAAGCTAAGTGGCTGACACATTTGCTGCCTTAATATACCTCATCCAAGAATGCATGGGCACGGAACTGCTGGCCTGGTGTTTTATATGATGGCCAAAGCTGACACCAGCTGAGACAATGATAAAGGAGGTAACCTCTTGCCAAGATCCTTGCTGTAACTAAAATCTCCAAGATTATTTCTTTTTAAAATGAGCAAGAAATCCTGATCCACATCCCATACTGACTACAGTGACCCGTTTCTTGAACTTATCTAGACAAGGTAGATTTTACCCTCCTCATGAACAGCTAGCGCAACTGCCTCTGCTCTTTCTCAACTACAAAATGTAACAGCTTCTCGGGTACTGCCACATCTGACCCGCGGATCTCCTTTTAACTCTGGAGGTTTTAAGAGCTTCATCAAAAGCTCACTAATTTGAGCTGTCACTCTCATGCTGTGCTGTCTCCAAGTTCATGGTCTGGTTGAACGTAAGGTGCAACCAGCCAAAGACTTAATCCTTTCAAGCTGTTATTAAGGGAGACTGGCTGCTGAAGTTTGTGGGGTTCCTCATTGTTCTGCATGTCACTCCTCATCTGACTATTGCACACAGCCCCCTGAAGCTGTCCCACAGGACAAGCTGTCAAACTCTACCTCGCTCGTCACAACCCCAACGGATGTGAAGGATTGCAGTACAAGCAGGAACAGAGTTTGGATTAATCTCCAACATCTACCTGGCATTCCTTTGCACTAGGAATGAGTATTTGCTCCGACCTGAGGAGATGCGCCAGAGGCAGCCCCTTCTGCTATCAAGGCCATTGCACTTGACTCATTGGAAGTGCAGATTGCTGAAGGGTGAGTTGGAACTGCTGTGTCAACCAGTTAAAGGCAGGCACCTGTCTCTCCATTCTTCAGGGTCCTCTCTGCAGAGTTTCCTACAGTTATTTCATCCACAACCCAATAGTCCAAGCTCACCAAAGCCTTCTCAAGTGAGTAATCTTTCTTGTGCAGGGATCCCAATGACTCACAGATCTCACCTGTCCTAAGAGGAAAGAGTACAAATCAGAGAGGAGTTAAGTTTGTTTCCTGTAGCTGGATAACTGTACCACCTAACACATGCTGCAAGGGCTTCACATCTTCTACACTAGAGGTTGTTGTGGGGGACGCTGTTCCTTGTTTGTGTGAATTGAATTCATACCATGACTTGTTTCTCTGCTTCATTCAAGCAGAAGCTGGACAGATGCAGAGGAGGCTGTGGGGTTATTTTGTACTGGTGAGAGGTTACCAAGCTGCTCTGAGCCTGTGTGTCCTGCTCCACAAACACAACCACGTACATGCAGGAATCCACTGGCTCAAGCGTATGCAGAAAGCTGTTTTAGGGACAGCTTCCCTTCGTTTTACCCATGAATGACTTAGCAGGATTATTCCACATGAATAAGGAAGGGTTATCTGGTCTGCAAGACCTGCTTTCTTTTGAGTCTTGCAAGGGAAACAGTGGAAACTCTGTTGTTGAGACACATAAAACTACATCAGACAAGTTGCTACGAAGACGACCGTGCTACCTAGACTCAACCCTCTGGTCTGAGTTCATGTAAAAGACCCTCTTGCTAGGGGCATTTTCCCTTCCAAGGCCTCACATTTACTAATCCTGGTAAAGGATTGTGTCTGTTTCCCTACGCAGCTGGTCAACCTGGAAGAAAACAGCCTGCTAACAGCTACTCATCCGCTTGGGACTGCAGGCAAGGAATAGCCACCCACATAAGGAACAAGTAGCTTCACAAGGGGAAGGAAGTTTTTGTTCATCCCTATCCCTTCCAGCTAACAATGTGTAGGACAGGGAGAAGTGAACCCTAAGGAGAGCATGGAAAAAAGCCCTAGGCTGCTGCAGTAGGGACGGAGGCTGGGTGACGTACAGGGCAATTGTTTTCCCAACCCTAATTCAAACAACATTGGTTTCAGCCAGCTGTCTCACACTCTAACCCTCTTGGCTTGAGTTCTACCTTCTTACTCCTACCACAGACCTTTGAGGTTTCAAAGAACAGCTTATCAGGCAGTATCTATTTTCTTTCTGAATGTGTCACAACCTCCTTCAATTAACCGCCTGAGTTTCAAGGCTCAGTCGTACATCCACCACAGGGGCAGGCTCTGCTTTTTCTGATGACTAATCACAGACAGCCTCTCCCCCGGCATGCTGACAGCGCTATAATTTGTATAATAGGCACATGCAGAACTCTGCCCTATACTTGTCCGTACACCGGTGCAAACACATTTCCCTGGGCTTAGACTAATTTGTACTGGGATGTTTCAATGCCAGTTGTCCTCAGCAGCCAGCTGGGAATAGTTTAAAGCAAGAGCTACAACAAGGAGTTAAAAATCATTAAGCTCACTCTAAAACCTGACATGAAGGGTTGGTGCACTGTTTGGGTTTGAATTAGTCACTTGACCTCTGTTTGTTTTATTCATCCCAGCTGAAGAACTGGGCATAAAAACAGACCCCTACCAGAGAGTTAGAGCAGATTAAAGGAGGGAAAACAGAGCACACTAAGAGGAAGAAGGAAATTCAGCCACCATATTGTCATCAGTGTAACAGCTGTGGGCTTCAGGTAGAGCTCTAAAACCATCTCTCTGACTTAGGATGCAGTTTCTCAAATGGTGGGGGTTACTGCAGATTTCTAACCAGCGTACGCACGGTGATTCCATGAGGAAGTAATGAATATTTCACCCTAGCCTCCTGCCTTATGCAGCCTTCAAGTCTGCATCCCAAACATGGAAATACAGGTTAATGCACTCCTCCACATACTTCATCCGTGATACACATGAGCAACAGCCACAGATTCTTCTCTCATGAGATCACAGAAGGGTTTGTTTGGAAGGGACCTCAGAGACCACCTAGTTCCAACACCCCTGTCATAGGCAGAGACACCTCTCACTAAGCAGGTTGCCCAGAACCCTGTCCAACCTGGTCTTGGCCACTTCTTGAACACTCTCCAACTTTTCTGCAGTCCCCCATCAGGTGTAAGTTCCACTTGGAGCCTTCTCCTCTCCAGGCTGAACAGCCCAAATTCCCTCAGCCCGTCCTCATCGGAGAGGTACTCCAGCCCTCTGATTGTCCTTGTGTCCTCCTCTGGACTTGCTACTACAGTTCCATGTCCTTCTTGTATTGAGGACTTCAGAACTGGACACAGTCCTCCAGATGAGGTCTCATAAGAGCAGAGCAGAAGGGGAGAATCACCTCTCTCAACCTGCTGGTGAGACTTTTGATACAGCCTGAAGGGGGTTACTTGGTCGGCCTTGACAAGGCTCCCAGTGCTGCCAGGAGACTGTTGGCCTTCTGAGCTGCACTCACGCACTGCCAACTCATGTTGAGCTTGTCATCTACCAACAGCTCCAAGTCCTTCTCCATGGGACTGCTTTCTTGATCTTGAGGATCATTAATTAGCTCAGGCTTAGTAGATATAATAGGAGGTTCCATATCAATATCAGCAGGAACTTCTTCCTAGGGAGTGTAATGGAGCATTGGAACAGGCTGCCCAGGGGGGCTGTGGAGTCTCCTTCTCTGGAGATGTTCCAGACCCACCTGGATGTGTTCTTGTGCGACTTGGTCTAGGTGNTCTGGAAAGCTCTATCAGCTGATGACAGTGAACAGTATAAAACCACAAATGACGTGCAACGTACTGAAGCATCACCAGACAAGAAGAAAGAACTCATGATAAGAGCAATTTGTGCAATGTAATTTTTACTCATCACCATCTCAAGGAGATGAGTTTACTCTGTTTTATATGTTTTACTGTCACCTTTCATAGAATCATAGAATCATTAAGGATCGGAAGGAACCTCAAAAGATTATCCAGTCCAATCCCCCTGCCACAGCAGGATCACCTAGACCAAGCCACACTGGATCACATCCAGGAGGGTCTGGAACATCTCCAGAGAAGGAGACTCCACAATCCTCTCCATCCCTCTGCATACAGTGCTGCTGTAGGACTTTGAAAGCTCCAGAAGCCCTATAACTGTTTCAAGGTTTCCAAGTCTGGTTCTTCTACAGCAAGGACATGAACACCCTGAGGTTAACTTTTGTTCAAAGAGGTGAGGGGACCTAAAATAAAAAAATAATTGGATTATTAAGCAGATATTCAGTGAAACTATTACTAGGACATACCATCTCAATTCTGACTGACCCCAGGATATCTTTGAAGTTGGTGACACACAGTCACTGCTGACTACTGAATATTTGCTAACACTTGAGAACTCAAGTCTTTCTCTGTACACGGACCGAGTGTCATTCAGAGCCATCCTGAGACCAACCCAGATTCACCCTGAAACCTACCCAGAATGCTGGCATGGAATCCAGCAGAAGTCGAGAGGCTGTGGATGCCACAGCCCAACCAACGCTGCTACCCAAACAGAGACAGCTGTAGACAAACCACTAGGCAGATAGCAAGGAAGGCTGCGAATGGATTTTTCTACATGTGTCTTTTGCAATGACATGCAACGCTGTGGTCCTGGCACGGAGCTATGGGACTACAATACAAATTACTAACAACATCAAGATCCTTTGTCTAAGAAAAAAACAAGACTGGAATTCTTACTCACACGCAGTCAGTAACATGTTAGAAGTTATACCATAATAAAGTTATAGCAAGTCCTAACTGCTGAAAAGCTCCTTTTATATTTAATACAAACCAATTTTATTATTACGCTCGATGAAATTCAGGTAATCTGAGAAACCCAGAAAGGGCTTCTTGAATTTCTTTCCCTCGGGCTACTCATAAACAAAATGATGTACAACTCTGGAAACTTTATTTCATAATCATCGTAGGCTTTCATTTTTAAGAGCTGTTCAGAGGCAAATTCCAGCTGAAAACTTAGAAACCTCTGTCTTGGCAAACTTCTGTTTCAGAAGCTCTTTTCCTTCTGCCACCATTTTATTTATCCAGATACATAATAATGTGCCTGGAATGTTAGTACAAGGGTGATGAGACTCTGGAATCAATTTCCTGGAGAGGCTGTGGATGCCCCCTCCTTGGAGATGTTCAAGGCCAGGTTGAGCAACCAAGTGTGGCTGACAGAAGATAGCTGGAACAGCTAGAAGGACAGCAGAAATGCCTTCTTCACATTCTGAATTGTCCCCATCAGCCCACCACTCCCCTGGGGTTTGTCTTCATCTTTCCCTCAAGAATACACGTATCTACCATGATGCTGGTCTCACATCAACTGAGCTTCAAACAAGACCCACTGAGGACACATAGAAACAAGATCTGATGACTATGAGAACAAAGCAAGTTACATGTGTAAATGGGCACATGTGGAAATGTCAGAACCTCTTCCTCCTCTTCTTGCATGGCAGCTTTACCAAAGTGCAGCTCCTCAAAGCCAAGGCACAGGGTCCAACACATCTATTTCCAAAGCCATGGCATTTGAAACATAATGATTTCCCTAAACTTCCATCAGTCATGAAAAATTACAAATATAAACATGATAACTATGGCCTTGGATTGCCTCCAGAGGCCTGTGGTACACCGCAGGCAGAGGATAATGTAATTAAATATGGGCAGCCTGCCGACTACTCGCTCTTGGCTTTGCCCAATGTGAGCTTGTCCTGTTGCAAACCATTTGCTTTCCAGTGGTACCAGATAGCTGAGCTTGCGCAGGCATTACCAATACCTCATCTCACTAATGAGTTGGGAGAATATGACCATTCTGACTCGGTGGGTAAAATCCAACCTCATCTTCATTTTGCACATCACAAGTGAAGTAGGCACAGAGAGCTGTGCCCAGCCTAACATAGGGATGGAGAGAATGGAGCCTTGTGTTGCAAATGGGCTGCTGTGAAGAAATCTGCTCCGCGTGAACTCCTACATAATACATGGACTGCCCAGGGAAGCGGTGAATTCACCAACCCTGGAGGTGTTTAAAGACAGAGTGGATGTGGCGTGCTCTAGCCAATGTGGTGATGTCAGGTCATAAGCTGGGCTGGATGATCTCTGAGGTCTTTTCCAACCTCAATAATTCTGTGATCATGTGATTCTGTGAATATACCTGTATCATTTGCCCCAAATCAGTGAGGATCTTCCTTCCTGTTGATGCTCACTTCATTTCTGATATTGCCTAGTCATCTACATTCGAGGAGATTTATCCCAGGAAAACATAGAAAGGCTACTAAAATATCCTTTTGCAATAGGCCAGTTCACACTCAGGGAAAGAAGCCACAGCTCATTTCCTGATGCCTTTCTGGTCATCGTTTTGATTTAGGTAAGGCGAGCATTCTGGCACCAACATCGGATCATAGAATGCACTGGGTTGGAAGTGACCTCTAAAGGTCATCCAGTCCAATCTCACCACAACACACAGGGACATCTCTAACTAGAACAGATTGCTCAGAGCCCCATCAAGCCTCAAGGGATGGAGCTGCTACCACCTCTCTGGGCAACCTGCTTCAGTGTTTCACTACCCTCATTGTAAAGAAGTTTTTTCTAATAGCAAACCTAAATCTGCTTTGCTCTAGTTGAAAACCACTGCTCCTTGTCCTGTCTACTCTATGGAACAACTACACCCAGCAGGGCTGCTTTCAAGCACATCCTCTATGGACTTCTGAAAGCAGAGCGATTCCAGCAGAGGTGATTTGCTGGGTGCTGCTGTTTCTTTCATTGATCGGCTTATAAGCCAGCATTTTGATTTGGGTGGGAAAACAAACCTGTACATTGCTCAATCCCCTCCTTCTCCTTAGGAATACAGATGCTCTGCGCACAAGGTTTATCCCAGACTAAGTGTGGAAGTCTCTTACGAGGAAGCCCCTTGTTAAAAGTATTGGCAACTACGGACAAACCAAAACGACAGTGATCTGTGGTCCTGCATTTCATCCTGCAAGATCCAGCGTAAGATACTCTGCCTAGAAGGGCAAAATCCAGGGCAGAGATGAGTGCTCTGTGTGGCACTGTAAGCCAAATGGGATGGAATTGCTGCTGCTTTACTAAATGGGATCAAAAGGACTTCCTTAAAAAAAAATCCCGTGAAGGACAGCAATTCGGGACAGAGGCTCAAGCCCTCTGAAACAGGACATTTTGCAAGAGTGTGGTGGGGTTTTGAAAAACCCCAAACCCAACCATGTTTGTCTCCCAGAATGTTTCAAGAAGGCTCAGCCTTATACCCGAACACACACAATGAAGGCAGGCGCAGGAAGGAGACTTGGCTTCAGCTCAAGATTCCCTGGTGCTTGGGACTTTGGGGTTATTTTCTTTCTGACTTGTACCCTGTAATCACACCAGGGCTGCAGATGACAACACAACTTCTTAGTTTTACTTCTTTCCCGCTCTTTACAGGTCATTTGTTTGGGTTCAGGTGGTGATTTTTTTACACCCCGGGATGCGTTATGCACGTGTGAACACTGCGTTTCACAAGATTAGCAATGCACCTGGGAGATAACATAGCCTGCAGCCCACTGCCTGTAAGAGGAGGTTTCTGGAAAGCCACGGCTGTGATGTATCAAGAATGTGGCATAAGGTTCATGCATAAAATCCATCCCTAATGATGCTGCGAAGATGCCTTTGGAATGAACAGTCATATTTTCTCACAAGCAGGCAGACAGTTCAAAGCTCATTTGTTCGCCAGCATCACTCAAGGAGAACCTCCTTCTGTTTGTATTTGTTCATAAGAGATATCAAGAGCAGATAATGTCAGCACCTGGTTTGCTCCTGACTCTCCCAGGTGACTTCCCACACGACTTGTTTCGGGGAGGATCCAAATAAACCATCAGTCATGTCCCTGTAAGCAGGTGCAAAACCAGGCAGTAGCCTTTGTACTCTTATGCAGATAGGGTGACCCCTGTACAACTTCTACCCCAAATAACTCAGACAGAAAGATGACTGACTGTACAGGCAAGAAGCTTTGCCCTTAATTAAGGACTAGGACCCTCTTGAGATTTCTTGGAAGCAATAGAAACACAGATGATTAGAGTATGAAGGCAAACCTACATGTTTCTTCATGGATAGCGTTGTTAACCATCAAACCAGACTGCCCAGGGAAGCGATTGAGTCACCCTCCTCTGAGATGTTTCAAAGAAGTGTAGACGTGATGCTTAATGACATTGTTTAGTGGTGGACTTGGCAGTGCTGGCCTAACGGATGGACTCAATGATCTTAGAAGTGGTTTCCAACCATAGATTCTCTAATTGGGGCCCAGAGTAAAAACTGTACCCAGCAGAGAGGGCCTTAGGGCATTTGGAGCAGCTCCAGAGCAGAAGCCAGACACCATTCCTGGTTCTCTCTCAAGTTCTAAAAAGAGCATTTAGCAAGACTAGTCAGAGACTGGAGCAGGCTGCCCAGGGAGGACGTTGAGCCACCATCCCTAGAAGGGTTTAAAGGTCATTTAGATGTGGTGTTGGGAGGTCTGATTTAGAGGTGAACTCGGCAGAGTAGGATGAATGGTTGGACTCGATCCCAAGGGTCTTTTCCTCCCTGAATGGTTCTATGGTTCTGTGTTACCCTCCCTGCATCTGCAACTTACACACATACATGCACATAAGACAGCCACACCACAGCTGACTGTAGTCACTGTCCTCACTTTGCCAGTAGCCAACAGCAACAGATATTTTAGAAGACTATAGCTACCTAGCATGGGCAGCTGACACTCTTGTGGAGTACTTACTTAGCCTTCAGCATCTAGGATACACCCGTGCCGCTAGCTAACCCAGCATTGTGGAGCCTATAGTGCATTTCATTTGACATATTTATTGGGTCACTCTCCCAGGAATACACAGAGTAGCAGCAAAAGACATCCTCAGGGTTGGTGTGGCTGAGCACAAAGTAAGCTTGAGATCCGAAAGGGAAATGAAGATGTGACGCAGAGCTCATTGTTTTCCATTTCCTTCCCTAACAAACACATGTCCTGCATCACACGTAACCGACTGCAGTGAGCAGCGGTCTTCATTAAGTATTTCTTTGCCTAAATTTCAAGAAGGACTTTAATTCAGTAGCAAAGGTGCTTTTCATAAACGAGTGCTGCTCAGCCCCACGGTACCTGTGTCTATCTGAGCCAACAAGACTGGAGATAGGAAAGAGAGAGGCAAGGGGAAATACTGTTGTCTTCCCAAATGCTCTGTTCCAATTTTGACAGACTCTGTTCATCGTTGCTGTTTGGACAGATGAATGTTCCTGGGTGCTTCCTGCAACACTGGGAACGTTTATTGTGGATTTAGACAAGGAGTTTTCCTTGCAAAGATGACTTCTTTCAAGTCCCACAAAAGCAGGGACAGCCATGCTTATTGTCTTAGCAGGTGATGACAGTTCTGTGTTACAGCAGCTCAGTCTAGCCTTGGCTACACCCTGTGAGCTCAATAGCATTGAGGAAAGGAGTAAATGATAGTTCCTGTCTACCCCAAATATCTTAGCAAGATCCTGCCTCCCCAGTGATGAATGTTCCACGGGGGGAAAGCACTTATCCTGGGATCTTCTCTGAACGTGCTTCTCACAAGCTGTAACACCCAATTCTCACAGATAAGTCACAGTAACACCGTTTCAGGATAGAGAGACTGTGAAGAGTTGCTAGAATGAGAACAGCTCCTGCAGTTTGTCCCCACAGCTCCATCTCATAGAATCATGGAATCATTAGGAATGGGAAGGGACCTCAACGGATCATCCAGTCCAATCCCCCTGCAACGGCAGGGTCACTCAGATCAAGTCCAGACCAAGAGTTGGAAGGGACCACAGGATCATCCAGTTCCACCCCCCCTGCCATGGGCAGGGACACCCCATCCTACAGCAGGCTGGCCAGAGCCTCATCCAGCCCAGCCTTAAACACCTCCAAGGATGGGACCCCAACCCCCTCTCTGGGCAACCCATTCCAGGCTCTCAGCACTCTCATGGTGAAGAACTTCCTCCTCACATCAAGTCTCAATCTCCCCATCTCCAGCTTTGCTCCATTCCCCCTAGTCCTTTCACTACCTGAGATCCTAAAAAGCCATCCCCAGATTTTTGTAGCCCCCTTCAGATACTGGAAGGCCACAAGACCAGACACGTGGTTGTCACTGAGTGACTATTCATGGTCCATTTCTCACAGCCAACAGACTCCAATTTGGGTGCTCTAGTCTAAGACATCAGCAATGACAAGAGCAAAGGTTTGAGCCATGGCAGAGGGATGAGTGAACAATAAGCCACATTAGCAGAAGAAAGGCAGTACAGGTAGTCTAGAGGGATGAGTATAAACCTAGCTACAACAGGGATCTTAACTCATCACCAAACTATTACGAAAGGGCAATCTCATTTCCTCTCACCAACTTGTCTAAGAAGTCATTATTTACTCACTTCAGGTCTACTCATGTGGCTTTCCAGGTTAGTAGACTAAGGGGAAGATAAAAAAAAAGCTTCCCACATATTATTGTTGATAAATGAAGAAAGAGAAAACTACTGAGCGGAGACAAAGTTATGAGTCACCTGAACGCGCTGAAGCCAGATGTAGAATTAAGGAACAGGCACTGGCATGCACTCATGAGAAAACACAAAGTAGCTGTAGCCTCTCTCAAAAATGAATGCTGCGGGGCAGTAGGACTAAGGGGAGTTTAAAAAATAAAAGAGAATGAGGGAGTTGGAGGAAGGGGGGGGATGGTGGTTCTTAACATATAAATCACAGTGTCAAAATCCTTTTATCTTTTGGCGCCCAAATCTCTCATCTGCCTTAGCGAATGATAAACAAGGCGCTAGCAATTCTTTGTGAATTTTTAATTGGTGTTTTCACAACCTTATTCGTGGGATTTCTAAGAGAAATGAGCAGATGTTCATAAGTAAGGTTTTACAGAGAGAAATCACTCAGAAAGTCTAGGGGTCAAGCTGAGAAAGAGCTGGATGTCCTCTACCTTACTGCTGGCTTCACCAAGAAGTCCTAGCTTTTGTCAGCTTTAGAATACACTCCTCAGGTCTGGGAAAGGTTCACAGGTTGGAAGGGATCCAGGCTCTTCTCAAGGTCATCTAGTGATAGGACAAGGGGCAATGGGTGCCAGCTGGAACAGAGGAGGTTCCATATAAATGTCAGAAGGAACTCCTTCCCAAGAGGGTAACACAGCATTGGAACAGGCTGCCCATGGGGGTTGTGGAATCTCCTCTAGAGGTGTTCCAGATCTGCCTGGATGTGTTCCTGTGCTACTTGGTCTAGGTGATCCTGCTGTGGCAGGGAGATTGGACTGGATGATCTTTCGAGGTCCCTTCCTATCACTAATGATTCTATGATTCTCTGATCATCTAGTCCAACCTCTTAAAACAGCATACAGCCCAGGACTCTATCAAGCAAAAACAGGGTGAAACTGCCCATGTTTGTGCAAGCATTAGGTTTTATGTAAAAAATGTGCAAGACTGGGTTTTAGCAGCATCTGGTCTCTAGTTCTCACACGGTGAGATGACAGCAAGACACAAGTTTAACGCTTTTCTCTGGTGACAACACAGAACTCTGATTTATATTGCTACCATACGAAGGAAGAAGTGGGAACTTTAAGATATGTAGTAAATAATCTGTAACGTGGTTCCAACAGTGGTGTTTTCTGATCTTGCCTGCTGATCTGCCAGCAAGCTCCTTGCAGAGTGGAGTGTTTAGGTCTGCCAGTGGAAATGGTTCATCACACACTCATAGATTGGTTCAGGTTGGAAGGGACTTTGAAGATCACCCAGTTCCAACCCCTCTGCCATGAGCAGGTACACCCCCCACTAGACCAGATTAGACTAGTTGCCTGGGAGAAGAGCCCAACCCCTACCTGTCTGTAACTACCCTTCAGGATGTTACAGGGAGCGATAAGGTCCTCCCTGAGCCTTCTCTTCTCCAGGCTGAACAACCCCAGCTCCCTCAGCCTCTCCTCATCAGATTTTCCCTCTAGTCCCTTCTCCCCCAGGGATTCTCTGCCTCCTCTACTCTGCATCTGGAGTACTGCATCCAGTTCCAGGCTCTCTAGTTCAAGAAGGACAGGAAAGGGTGCAGTACAGAGCCACTAAAATGATCAGAGGGCTGGAGCATCTGCCTTTTGAGGAGAGGCCGAGAGAGCTGGGTCTGTTCAGCCTGGAAAGGGGGAGATCTGCTCAATGCTTACAAATATCTAAAGGGCAAGTGGCAGGATGATGGGACCAGGCTCTTCTCAGTGGTGCCCAGTGATAGGACAAGGGGCAGTGGGCACAAACTGGAACATAAGAAGTTCAATTTGAACACAAGAAAACCGTTTTTTATAGTGAGAGTAGCGGAGCACTGGAGCAGAGAGCTCCTCTGCCCAGAGAGGTTGTGAAGTCTCCATCTCTGGAGACATTCAAAACCTGCCTGGATGCTCTCCTGTGTGATCTGCTCTGCAGGGGGATTGGACTAGATGATCTCCAGATGTCCTTTTCAACCTCTACTTATTCTGTGACTCTATAACTCTATGAAGATCTGATACTGAACAGTTTGTAATCAGTAAGTGAGTCAGCTTGCCCTTACCTTATCCAAGCAGCGCATTCAACAGCTTCAGGAGGCCCAAAACCTGAAGCATTTGTAAAGTTTTTCTCCTTTTTCTTCATGCCAGATTGAGAGGAGGGGGAAAAAAGGGAACCCTGAAATATGAAAGAGCCTTTCTGTTTCTCCTACAGCTGTAGTTTATTAAGGAGACTGTCAGGACTGAGGACACTCTGAGCAAGTAACTCCAGGTTTCCTCTGGTAGCACAGGAATATCAGAGGCTGACAGAGCGCCAGGAATCACCAGCAAGCTGGCAGCAAAGGGAAAAGCCAGCCCGGTGCGAAGCGTGTTCTTTGGTGCAAACACTCCTGGAGGACTGAGAGCTTGCCTGAGAAGCCTAAGTCATTTGAAGAGACTGTGGCGTGTTAGAACCCACAGAAAAATGTTTCTCCAATGCATTATTTATTGCTTTTCTGTATTTATATAATATCCAGCTTCCTGAGAGTAATTTGCTTTGGATTGTGTAACACTGGGCAGAACATCAAACGTATGCTAATCGGTGGTAATAAAACACTAAGTTTTATGGTCACTGAGGTATTAAATATTGCTAATAAATTATAGGGCTAGCATTTTAAATGAGCTATAGTTTGGGGAAGAGCAGTAACAGTGTGTCTGAAAGCATTAATTGCTATTGCCCGACTTCCTAATTATCAAGAGTTTCAAATATGTTTCTAAACCAATATATCACTCTCTGTTGTGCACACAATGAGACACAGCTGCATTTGAAAAGCTTCAATAGCGGGTAGCATTTTCTCCTCTTCAAAGCACTCTACGGGCATGGAAACACAGTACCTCTGTGAAACAGTTAATTATTACTATCCCTGTTTTATACGTGGGGGAAGCAGAAGTGCAGAGAGGTTAAAAGTCTCCACTGAGACCACCCAGCTCGCTAGAGTCAGGGTTTGCATCAGTGAGGGACACGTATTCTGCAGTCTTACAGCACAAGGAACAGGCAGCATTCCCTTTCCACAGACACAACCCACCCGTGCAGTGACAGCAATCCTGTTATAGCAGTGGCATCCCATCCCCACATAGAGTTTCTTCTTGTTGTTGACTGGTGGGGACTGGAAGAAGCAAGGAGCACTACTCTTCTCCCAGGATAACTCATAGAGAGGGAAACTGCACTGCGTGTATATGACAGGCTCTCCTGTTTTCCAGGACACATTTGAACAGCAATGTTTCTGTGAACTGTTGTCCTATCCTTTCACCACTGTCCCAACCTCCAGAGAGAGCCCTGCCCACCACCTGAGCCAGCGTTGTGGGTGCAGCACACCATGCACATGAACACAGCAGTGTTCTCCAGCACGCTGGTATAAACAGAACACCCAGATGGATCTCAAGAGCTGTTCTGCTGAGGGCTTTTCTTAACTGAGAACTGAGCACACGCCATGAGTCATGCTGGCAGGTGTGGTACCATGTGAATCCAGGTGCTCAGGAATGGGATGTCGCAGGGTCATAAGACTAATGCCCTGCTAGAGAGGTAATAGCCTCACCAGTGGGATGGTCCTTCCTGAGAACTGCACGAGGGTCAGGTTTCAAAGCAAGGAACACTTTCCTGCGTTCCCAAGGGAATACAGAGCTCCTAAGGGAGCTGGGGAAGCCTGCCATTGAGTCCCGCAGAGGACCATTAGCCAAAAGGGGCACAGCCAGCCCACACAAGGGTGAAGAATGTGGCCTCTGGCTTCCATTCACCTTGTTTTATCCCAGCCCCTATATTAGCCATCTTTATTCTATTACTGTGCATTAAATTCCCCCCAAGCACAGTCCCAAAAAATAAGGCTCGTGCTGAAGTGCCCTCACCTGCAGCTATACCCCAAGTGTGCGGGTCACCTTCACACAGCTCCAGACTGCATGTTTTGGGTCAACACTGACCAGGAAGAGCCAGCCCTGGCTCACCTGGAAGACACAGGGGCTACATCCAAACATAGAGCTGCAATCATAGAGTTGTCCAGTCTGGAAAAGACATTTAAGGTCATCAAGTTGAAATAATAATCTACACGACTTTTAGATGCATCCAGGGACGAGGATAATCCACCTCCCTGGGCAGTCTCTTCCAAGGCCTGATGACCCTTCCAGCAAAGAGGTTTTCCTATTGTCTGACCTAAACTTGGCCTGGTGCACCTTGAGGCTGCTGCTTCTTATCCTATCACTCGTTACTTGTGAGAGGAGACCATCCCCACCTCTCTACAATCTCCTGTCAGGTATTTCATAGAATTATTAGGGATCAGAAGGGACCCTGAAAGATCATCCAGTCCAATCCCCCTGCCACAGCAGGATCACCTAGACCAAGTCACACAGGAACACAGCCAGGTGGGTCTGGAACATCTCCAGAGAAGGAGACTCCACAACCCCCCTGGGCAGCCTGTTCCAATGCTCTGGTACCCTCCCTGGGAAGAAGTTCCTGCTGACATTTATAATGAACCCCCTCTGTTCTAGCTGGCACCCATTGCCCCTTGTCCTATCACCAGATGACCTTGAGAAGAGCTTGGCTCCATCTGCTTGACACACACCCTTCACATATAAGGTCTCCTCCCCTCAGCATCCATTTCTTCACCCTAAACAGCCCCAGTTCTCTCAGCTGCTCCTCCTAAGTCTTGTTCTCCAGACCTTTGCCAAACACGCAACATGACAGCCAGTCTATAGGTGGGGAATGACTCGTACCACCCAGAAGAGCCCATAGCTTGTCCAGCATGGCCACATCTGGGTGAGGGTGTGAGGACAGCTCAGACTTGCCAAAGAGCCACAGGATGGGTTTGTCCAGCCAAGCTGCCTGCTGCATCCCTTCTGGCCACTCTCCCAGCTGTCCTGTTCCTACAACTCTGCTACCTCCTTCCAAAGCATAGCTGGTACAGAGCCTGCCTGTATAGTCGGGTAGCTTCCTGCTCTCCACAGAGATGGAGAGTCACCCTCACCTCACCTGGGTGCAGTACAGGAGACTACTAGCCCTGGCAGAGAAGCTCGTGCTGACACAGTAGGCTGGCTGAATGCCAGCACTGTCCTGCAGGGTTTCCATCACGGCACACAGAGCATGAGGACATGTTATTTGGCAGTGGCAGCCTGCTCCTCTGTTTTGTGGCTGCCTTGTGCCTTCTGATGCAGGCACTCTGCGTGTGGCATGGCCCAGACTGCCTCAGGGGAACAAAGGGGAACCACAGTGCCCAGCACCCTCTCCCTGGCACTGCCATTAAACTGCTCCTGCTGCTTTCGAGCAGAGTGCCGTGCCTTCACACAGTGACCCATCAAGGAGTCTGTCCTACAGGATGCAGCAAGAGGACAAAGCTGAGACAGCCATATTTTTCCAAAAAGCAGTAAATTTCTTGCCAAAACCAAAATCATGGAATTTCTCAGGATGAAAGAGAGCTGAACATTGGGATGGGAGGGGAGAAAAGCAGAACTAATGCAAATCAAAGCACATTCAGATGTTTCACACGTGTGCAGTAAGGAGGCACAAGGATCCTTCTCAAACACAGAGGCAGGACCATCAGGCATGTCCTGGTCTCAAAATCAGAGAGGAGACAGTTGTGTTTAAGGAGGAAATGAATGAGGAGTTCTGTGGAAACTTCTCTGAGCTCCTACAGAAAATACAGGCAACCTTCTAAGATGTTTCCACTATTTTTTCCTATCCTTGTCATCCCTTCTTCCTGCACAGGCGTAAAGAAAATATCACTGAGTCCTTTAGTTTGTAGTGCTCTGAGCACTCCTGACACTAATGGCCACGGATTGAAATGGTCTGGTTTTGCTTTTGAAACCCATTTCAAGTTACAAAGAAGTCACAGGCCACTTTCCCAATATCTCCCTGATCTTTTCGCTGTTGAGAACCATTGCATGCTCTGTTAAAACACTGGCCTCCACTTAGGAAAAGTCATGCCTGTGTTTAGAATCATGGAATCATTCAGGCTGGAAGAGACCTCCAAGATTATCACGTCCAACGATCAACCAAATGCCGCCATGCTCACTACACCCTCTATCAAAACAGCAGATCTACACCCTATTTGGACAACACCACCACTTCCCTGGACAGCCTGCTCCATCCTTTACAATCCTTTCAGGGAAGAAATGTTTCTTAATGTCCTATCTAAATCTCCCCTGGCACAACTTGGGGTCATTTCCTCTCATCCTAGTGACCTGGGATGAGAGACCAATCCCCACCCTCTCTACAACCTCCTTTCAGGCAGTTGTAAAGAGTGATAAACTTCTTCCCAGTGAGGGTAACAGAGCACTGGAACAGGCTGCCCAGGGGGGTTGTGGAGTCTCCTTCTCTGGAGATGTTCCAGACCCTCCTGGATGTGTTCCTGTGTGACTTGGTCTAGGTGATCCTGCTGTGGCAGGGGGATTGGACTTGGATCTTTCGAGGTCCCTTCCGACCCCTAATGATTCTATGATAAGGTCTCCCCTCCACCTCCTTTTCTCTTGTGTAGCCAGGGCAGTGAACAGATATGGCTTCAGGTTGTAGGAACTGGGCTTGGATTCATAAAGACGACAAGTTTGAATGGTATCCCAGAAGGCTGCCTCCTCTTCTGCACTGGGCAGCCAAACAGTGCTAGAGCACATCTGGTCACTAACAGCTTACAGCAGCGCATGAGCACTGCTTTGCTGTCCGTATATTCTGCCAGCATGACCAACTCCTAGCGTTTTCTGTCTGCTGCTTGCTCACGTGCGTCTGGATCTGCTGCTGTAGAACTTAAAACAGACTTCAGAGGAACAGAATCAGTGTGTTAGAGCAACGAGGCAGACACCATGGATGCTCTGCCTGAGCCTGCTGCTGTATCAACACTGAGCCTAGTCACAGACACAGAGTGCCCTAGCAACTCCAGTGCATTTGCAGAGTCCTCACAGGCGTATCTCTCCTTGATTATTAAACTCCTGAAGATATTTTCCTCTATAGACTACTCCAAAGCACATATTTATTAAAGCTCATTTTGGAAAGTACAAAACATGCCGGCCCTACTACACACCAGAACCACTTCCATCCACATCAAAACAACCCAATCCTTTTGCCAGATTTATAAAGTCCCAAATCTCGTTCCTCCTGAAAACCAAAACACCACAACTATTTACTTGCCTGTCCAACACACACCTCGTTTCCTGCTCGAGTACTGCAGGTTACACTAGTTCAGTCATGCAGCAAACAGATGTGACTACCTTTTCGCCAGCCTTGCACTGTTCTCCCTCTGGTCCTTCTGGCTCCTGATTCAAGTACATCCAGCCATTCCACTGCCAAGAGCTGCACACAAAATCCCTCTCTCATTCAGTCCAATTTGTTCCTCCTGAGTAGAATAGAAAATGTCAAAGGGTCACTGAGTCATTAGTGACTCCATTAGGTGACTACCATTAGTCATCGCTGGGCACTTGGTTTCTCATGTTAACTGTCATGAACAGAAGACACTTAAGTAGTAAAATCGCTCTGCCATGCTACTGTGCAAGTCCTCTGCCAAAAAATGACACTTCATAGCAAACTCCATCATCACCCTAAGTCCCTCCCCAGCAGCTGTGGAACTGACAGTAGGATCAAACTACGAACCATCTCATAATTCAAAATGTGCTTCAAAATGTTGAAGTCCAGCTCCCTGCTCCTCTGACATCACTAGAAGAAGGGATGGGTATGGGGTTCACAGCATTTTTTCTCAGCCTTGCACAGATTTGTTTATTTCTGGAAGATGGATCTGGTCCCAGTCTGGAAATACTTGAGAGAAACTTTATTGCCATCGATTTTTTTCTCCTCATCAAGTGTCCCCTGATGGCTCAGGCTCTCCTGAAAAAACAGGCATGCAGTTGCTTGATCTATCCACTTGATCATCCAAACTCGTGAGGGGTTTAAAGAACCAGTCGTATGAGCAGAGGCAGAGAGAGCTGGGCAGGTTTAGTTTGGAGAAGAGGAGGCTGAGGGGGGACCTCACTGCCCTCTACCTGAAGGGAGGTTGTACAGAGGTGGGTATAGTTTGCCTCTTCTCCTTGGTGACTGCTGACAGAAGCAGGGGCAATGGTCTGAAGTTGGGGCAGGGGAGGGTTAGATTGGATCTTAGGAAGAAATTCTTTACAGAAAGAGTGGGGAGGCACTGGAATGGCCTTCCCAGGGAGGTGGTGGAGTCCCCATGCCTGGAGGTGTTGAAGAACTGTAGCCATGGTGCTTCACACCCTGCTCGAGTGGCAGCAGGGAGGGGGTTAGTCTGTGTTTTTCAGTCTCTCAGGCATTTAGGCTTTTTGTTGGCGTGGGGGTGGTTGGAACTGATAATCTAGGAGGTCATTTCCAACCAGATAATTCCATGATTCTATGATTCCTGTAATACACCTGTACTCTTTGCAGCATAATATGAGGCTTACAACCAGGAAGGATTTAACCCCTGACCTTTAGAAGCCTACACGTGTACTACTCCCAAATGATGGAGAGTGGAATTGGAAATAATTTGGGTAGGAGAATCTTGCTTTTAGATTATTTATCACAAATTGGGAGTTGGACACAATGATCCTTATGGGTCTCTTCCAACTCGAGATGAAGTCTATGAAGTCATAAGAAAAGCAGACTGCCACTGTAAGAAGAGAAAGGGTAAAGTTGTGGGAGTTTTCTAATCGTTACTGCTGCAAAGAAACCTTCTTGGTATCCATGTATTCAGCTTTTCTGTCCCATTTTATCCACAGTTCAAGAAGGACACAGAGCTGCTGGAGGGTGTTCAGCGTAGAGCAACAGAGATGATGAAGGAAGTAGAGCACCTCCCTGATGAGGAAAGGCTGAGGGAGCTGGGTCTCTTGAGCCTGGAGAAGAGGAGGCTGAGGGGAGACCTCATTAATGTCTCTAAATCTGTGAGGGGTGGGTGTCAGGAGGATGGAGCCAGGCTCTTCTCAAGGTCACCTGGTGATAGGACAAGGGGAAATAGGTGCCAGCTGGAACAGAGGAGGTTCCCTAACAATATCAGCAGGAACTTCTTCCCAGGGAGGGTACCAGAGCACTGGAACAGGTTGCCCTGGGGGGTTGTAGAGTTTCCTTGTCTGGAGACGTTCCAGACCCACCTGCACAACTTGATCTAGGTGATCCTCCTGTGGCAGAGGGATTGGACTGGATGATTTTTTGAGGTCACTTCCAATCCCTGATGATTCTATGATACTACCTGTCCTGTCCTAAAGGAGAAAAGTGCCCAAACCAGCACTGCAAAGCATGAAAGTGCCTGAATAAAAATACTATAAGGATGAGAAACTTATATTGGATTATTTTTAGTCTATTTTGAAATGCAGAGAGGTGCAAGGAAGAAAGCGAAACAGCTTTATCTAAAGTATTTATGTGATCCCCATTACCGTAGCATCTTAATTCTTTACAATCTCAGATATTTATGCTAACAGTACACTTGCAAGGGAGGGAAGCATAATCTACCACACATTACTTCTTTCAAAGTATTTGGGAATCAAACTCTCACAGATTTCAGCTGAAGTTAGGACCCTAAGTACACAGCCCAAAGACACTACAATATGCACACATAACCATGGAGAATAACCTAACACCCTCTGAACTCAGCAGCCTAGAGACCACACAGAGTGAGAAGAGTCCCCTCAGCACACTGCTCCCTACCCAGCTCTGCACTCCCTGTTCCAGCAGCGAGTTACTCCTGGTGCTGTGCTCTTCTCTATCCTTGACCCTGCTGAAAAGCACCCTGCTTCCTCCAGACCATGTCGTAAGATCATTTGTATTGCAAAACTCATCATTAAGTGCTTGCTCTCCCTCTCTGCCTTGCTGTCATCACAGTAAGGACTCTATCTACTCCTTCGCCTAACTGCCTACCATTAGTAGTGAAATCCATCAAGCATAACAAGACTGATCTCAAATCTCCTCTGTGCTTTACGTATTCCTCCATTTGGCAGGGAACTGATCATTATTCCCTCAGAACCACTTCCCCCTCATTCATTCCTGATATCATCTTAAGGCAAGGAAATGCATGTGTCCGAGAGTCTTGAACACCTTGCTAAAGTAAGCTAAGGTCAGATGGTTGGTACTCTTATGAGATGTGTTATTGGGACCTAAGAGATGATCCGACATGATTTTGAGAGAGTGTGAGCAAACCTGTGCTGTGCAGCCACTTACAGACCAGAAGATGACACAGAGAGTCTGCAGTCATAGAATTATCAGGGATCGGGAGGGACCTCAAAAGACCATCCAGTCCAATCCCCCTGCTTCAGCAAGATCACCCAGACCAGCTCCAGGCAGGTTTCAAACGTCTCCAGGGAAAGAGACTCCACAAACCCCCCAAGCAGCCCCCTCCAGTGCCCCATCACCCTCCCTGGGAAGAAGTTATAGAATCAGTCAGGGTTTGAAGGAACCACAGGATCATCCAGTTCCAACCCCCCTGACATGGGCAGGGACACCCCACCCTAGAGCAGGCTGGCCGGAGCCTCATCCAGCCCAGCCTTAAACACCTCCAGGGATGGGGCCCCAACCACCTCCCTGGGCAACACAGTCCAGGCTCTCCCCACTCTCACGGTGAAGAACTTCCTCCTCACATCAAGTCTCAATCTCCCCTTCTCCAGCTCTGCTCCATTCCCCCTAGTCC
>VZRI01003123.1:55926-72835 GCA_013397515.1 Upupa epops
CTCAGGGCTACTCTCCTGCCAGTCACTGCCCAGCCTGTATCTGTGCTTAGTATCGCCTGGGCAATGGTAATTGAACCACAGCCCAATGCAGCTGATGCCTTTCAGGATTGCTAAGAGCAAGGCTTTGCCATTCCCCATTCAGTGTTTGAAGAGGTCCTGTGAAACTGCCATAACTTTAACACTGGGTAGTAAAGTCACTCAATTATAGAGTCACCAATGACACTACAATGATTCTTAAGAGCAGATGGATATTCTGCCTGCTCAGGTTCCCCAGTAGGTGCCATCCCATCCCATCCCATCCCAGTTTTGGCACTCGTGTGCTGGTAGAAATCTCAATGCTCACAGGTCCGTTAGGTCTAGGCAAACAGTTCTCTGTGCTGGTCTCAGACTTTTGCTCTCCTCTACTGTTTCTGATCACTCATACACAGACTGCAGCGGCAGAACTGTCAGCGGTTCATAAGAGGGTAAAATCCTTTCAGATGTTGCCAACAAGTTTCAGAGCTGTTTTCAGCTTTACTTCCTTTCTTGTTTCCTTGCAGCTCTCCCTTTGATACCCCGGGGTGAATTTGGACATCAGATACACAATTAGTGTGTGGGATGCTTTCCCTACAAATTGGCCACGTGCACGGTGATGACTGGGCTGTTGGATCTCCAGAGATCAAAATGAAAAGCATCCCAAGGCTGCATTGTTTTTCGACGCCCTAGACTGTTACAGCAAAGTAGTCTTGGAGCCAAGCTTCCTTAAATTTGACAGGACACCAGACTTCAGTCATCTGGGCACCAGACTGGATCCCACTCCAGTAGCTGGAGATGAAGACAACAAATCTTTTAAATTTATCCTAGGAGAGATTAAAAGGTGCTGATCAAAGCGTAAGCCCTGCTGTCGTTATCTGGACTACTATGAATATTTCAGTGAAGCTGACACTTGCTGGCTCCTGAATACAGCTCCCTTTTTTCCCTTCTCTTTGAATACATCTCTATGCAACACACAAACAGCACAACTTTCCCCAGGCCACAGGGTCCTGCAGTTTATTTTGTGTTTCAGTTTGCTGTCTGAAAATATTCTCCACGGCGAGTGGAGAATTGCAGTCTTTGTTTCGTATGGTCAATGCACAGGCGCTTCCTCTTTGCTCCAGTGCTCTTCTTGGCTGTGCTCTTGCTTGGCAGGTAAAGGGACTGGGATGTGCTCTGCTTTTGGAGCAGGGAAGGCTTGGCTCACTTAAACAAAAACCATTGTGGTCTGGGTTGGGCTGTGTGTTACAGGAGACCCTCACTGCCCTCCTGGCTGGAGGCAGTAAAAGTTTACAGAGGGCAAAAGGGAAGGGGAAACAATTGGGATAACCCAAGCAAGAAGCAGCCAAGGCTACTGGGAATGGGGCATCACATCTTTATTGCCTGTAGCTAATTTTATTTAGTGATGTGAATATGTGTATAGCATGAGGTGTAGAGCAGACACCTGAATAGCACAGTGCTGTCTGAGGTGCAGTTCATGTATAGGGCAGAAACCTGCAGCCTGCAGTCCCTAATAAGACTCTAATGTGGCCACACAGCCAGGTGCAAGGAAGACCAGGCCACTCAGGAAGCTTTCTTTACCCCAGGCATTACATGGAGAATCAGATATAGCCAAGATTTGGGTGTGTAGGCTTGAACTTTCCATGATCTTCTGTACTCTCATAATCCTTCACAGCTTTTAAAGTTGTTGCACATTGAGAAGTAGGTAAAAATGATCAACCAACCAGAGCAACAACTAAAACAAAGCCCTAGAGAGAGAAGAGCCAGACCAGCATCTTCACAAGGACTTGTTTTGAAAGAGGAAACAAATAAGCCTCCTCATTTTGAAACTAGTTGCTCCATCTGTTTGAACAATTTTCTTAGAGAGATTCCTCAGTTCGTGGGTTGAGAGGTTAGAGAGATTAGCTCCAGCTTTCTGTTTCTATAATACAGGAGTGTGTACAAGAAACTGAGGGTAAACCTTCTGTACTTGAGACAGAGAACTACCAGAGAAGAGCCAGGTTTTAAAATCAAATATATGTTTAAGCATGATCATGGTATTCCATGAAAATGTTAAAAGCTTTAATCAGAAAGAAAGGGTAAAGGAACTTTCATTTCAGGTGCAGTTCAAGCATCATCCATCTTCCTTCCCTTCCGTAAGGGCAAACATTCTCAAATCGCAAGTTTTGAAAGATTTTCCCAAGTCTCTGCTTTTCTTAGATTCATAGAATCCTTAGGGATCAGAAGGGACCTCGAAAGATCATCCAGTCCAATCCCCCTGCCACAGCAAGATCATCTAGACCAAGTTGCACAGAAACAGATCCAGGAGGATCTGGAACGTCTCCAGAAAAGGGCTGTTCCAATGCTCCATTACCCTTCCTGGGAAGAAGTTCATTCTGATATTGATAGGGAAACTCCTCTGTTCCAGCTGGCACCCGTTACCCCTTGTCCTATCACCAGATGACCTTGAGAAGAGCCTGGCTCCATCCTCCTGACACCCACCCCTCACATATTTCTAGACATGAACGAGGTCCCTCCTCAGCCTCCTCTGGGACTCTCTAGAAGGAAGGCTCTTCCAGTAAGAATTTGTTTGAGCCATAATACTGTCTTTAATCAAGTTCTAACTCTTATTCTACAGTCCTTGTAATCCGTGTTATTTCTCACTGCTCATTTCTCCAGCCTCAGTAGTAAAAAGCAACAATTACTTCCAAATTTATGATTCCATCAAAAATATAACTGAATTTCATCTTATGGACTTTTTCAGCCCAAATCAGCTAAATGTGCTGAGCAAATACTGTGACAGAAGTCCAGCTATCGGGACTCTCTAGAAGGAAGGCTCTTCCAGTAAGAATTTGTGGGCAGGGTTGTTTTTTTAAGGGGAAAAAAGGATTAACTCATGAAGCAGCTCCAGGTTGAAGCTGAAAGACAGCAGTCAAGAACCTCATAGATCTGAATAAACCTCAAGTATGTGAGGACAAGAGGTGGCCTCCCACACCTCATGGAGTACTGTTCAGTTCTGGTCCTGTCATTATAGGAAAGACATGGAGAGGCTGGAGTGTGTCCAGAGCAGAGCTACCAAGCTCATGAGGGGTTTAAAGAACCAGTTGTACGAGCAGAGGCAGAGGGAGCTGGGCAGGTTTCATTTGGAGAAAAGGAGGCTGAGGGGAGACCTCATTGCCCTCTACAACTNTTTGTGTTTGTCAGTCTCTCAGGTATTGAGGTTTTTGTTGCTGTGGGGATGGTTGGACTCAGTGATCTAGGAGGTCCATTCCAACCAGGATTATTCTGTCCTGTGGCAGAGCTACATCTCAGAGGGACTGGAATGAAACACCCTCCTGCCTTGCACCTGTTTATCCATCCTGACTGGGCTGCAGCCAGGTTTTTTAGGCAGAAAAGCCCTCACTAACACTTTCCTGGCCATTGCTGCACTTCTGAATAGACAGTCCTGGAGCCACTGTTAAATACTGTGAGCAAATTTGGAGATCCCTTGAAGACACTGAAGGAAGAAACAACTGGACACTGAAAGGTCTTTTCCAACCTAGATGATTCCATGATTCTATTCTAGGACAGATGATAGACACTGATTCCCTACTGTGCCTTCCCTCTTCAGGAATGAGCACCTGCTGACAGTATTAATTCACTTGCTAACGTAAAAGAGACCCTGCAGAGCCTTTTGAACAGAGTTTTGAGCAAAGCTGCAGAGAGCACAGAAGGTATTTCTTGAAATTCAAGTTTAGGGTGAATTTTAGGGGGAAAATCAGTGCCTGGATGCTACCATCAGCATCATCAGTACACGGTCAGCCTGACAGATTAGCAATCTGGTGAGACTGTTTCTAGAGGGAGAGTGAGGTATAGTGTCTTCCTCTTGTTCAGACAGCAAGAAAAGCTGAAACAGGTTTAGTTCTCTTGACTTTATCCATGCACTGTCACTTTTTGTTTGTACTGCAAGAAGAAAGAGTTATTTGGAATATCCCAAATTAACTGACAGATAATCAAGGGTGAGGAAGAATAAAACATACAAAGAAGAAGAGGGTGCATTTTCTGTTCCAAATGGTGCACAAGGAGATTTCAGAAAGGCATCTGAAGGAAAGATGGGTGACTGGAGAGTCTGAGGAAATTCTTTCCTGAATTTCCTGCCTGGGCAGGGCATTTATACAGGGGGAGAAGCCAAACAACTGGGGAAGATGGCAAGCCCACTGTGGTGGTACCTGTTGTTGTGGAGCTGGGCTAAATGGGCTCATGGGGCAGATTTTCTGAAGAGCTGGTGAAGAAAGAGTAGAGAATCAAGGGAAGACTAAAGTGAAGGGTGGCAATAGCTGAGGTCACTTAAGAGAGCAGACAGGAGGGAGAGGCTGCAGAGAGTGACAAAAAAAGTCCTAGACATTAATGGATTGGAGGTCTCGGGAGGGCAGGGTGAGGCAAAGGGCAGAGGGTAAATATGCTTTGTTGAAAGAAGGGAGAGGTGAGAGGGAAAGCAGTGCTCGAATGGATCAGAAGAGAACTAATGTTTTGGGAAAACAGGAGCAAGGCTCTTTCAGTGAGTGAGAGCTTGCAACCTACCAGTGAGTCTGGGCTCCTAAGTCAAATGAAAGGGTGAGGCAAGTGATACAAGGGGCTAAGAGGTCCAACAGGCTGTCAGCAAAGAAAGCAAAGCCAGCTTCACGTGAGATTATAAAGAGAAGCAGGTATCATTTTACTTCAGCAGGCAGTAGGAAAGCATCCTCGAGTCAGGGAGGTGCCTCACTGGTACTTGCCTGCCACAGAAGAGGCTGGCCAGGGCCATACACACACACTGCAGGAATAGTGCAGGGTCTTTACAAAATCCAACAGGTCTTTTAGCTCCCAGCCTCTCCCCACCCACACCCCACCACAATGAATAGCTCTATTCATTTAGGCCAAGGTATTGATTTCAGAGCCTTGGCTAACATGGAAATTCATTGAGGCCTCTTTGCCTTCGTTAAGCCATTTCCTGAGTGTTGCTCCAAGATCAGAGCGTGCGTCCTTCTGACCCCAGGAAAAGCCTAAGACCAGAGCGCTGGCAAGGCTGGTAAAAAAGTCATTAATCAGCAAATTAGTGCCCAACCACCCAGGGCAGCACCAGAGAGTCCTCCTCTTTCTTGTCAGCACAGCCAATGCATGAAAGAGCCACCGCTGCTCCTGCTGCTCTGGTGGGTTTGCAATTAGTTTAGACAGATCAGGGCTCTTCAAGTGTAGCCTGTATTTCTAGAGTACGAACATTCATGTTTCAAACTCCTAGAGAAAACTGCAGCACTCTGACATCAGCTTTTGATCTAACACTGCACGTCTTTGTGGAAGGAGCTGATACAACTGCCTCGAGATGATTATCACTGCATTGTAAGGGAAGCTGCAACGGTTTGACAGCTCCCGTACTAAGACCTCTGCCTGTCAAGTGTATTGCTTGTTTGCTCTCTCAGCTACTCAGCCTACTGGGTTGGGTTTTTTTTCCTCTTTACTTCTACCAGAAGTGCTTTTTGTACGTAGATTATGGTTTTGCCCTCATTTGGGATGTGCCTAGTACAATGCACTCTGTCCAGCATGGAGGAGAACAACCATAAGGTAACACACATGATAGTCATCCTGACGAGATGCTAACTACCCTTTACAGCCTGCATGCAAAAAATACACTTGCATGAATCACACGTTTAACTTCAGACACCACAGGACTGAGCACACTGAAATAGACACTGTAGTACAGACAGCTGTTGCCAGCTGGAATTTCCAACAAAACTGGGTTATGAAAATAAAAGGGTGGCATTAGATTCATCATCTTTTAGTTTCTACAGTAATTGCATTCAGTTTCCATTAGCTCTAACAACCCTCTAAATCCTCCACATTCTACATCCCCCACCAAGAGGTTGATGATTCACTGGATGTTGTTTCCAAGGGGTGTTTTGAGTCTGGCTGTTTTGCAGTTCAATTCAATAACAGCACCAGCTCTAGAACTGAAAGCAAAGGGTCAGGTGTCCCTGGAAAAGCAGCCAGGTTAATGAATTCATGTTTGTACAAAACTTCTGAGGAACTGACGTGCTACAGAAGCGCCAAGAATGCTATTTGGAGATTTTCTTCCTCTAGCCTGTTCACTAGCAGGTGATACAAGATTCATTTTGAACTTCTGAATAAAACAGATTCCTTTCAGAAGGGAGCAGGTAGCAGTTTTGCCCTCCAAACCTCAAAGTTCACATACAGAGCTGGCTCTCAGTACTCCTTGCACTCTGAGTCTCTCTCTAGCTTGGAGAAGATGAGGTTGAGACCTTATTCACATCTATTAATATGTGAGGGGTGGGGGTCAGGAGGATGGAACCAGGCTCTTCTCAAGGTCATCTGGTGATAGGAAAAGGGGCAATGGGTGCAAGCTGGAACACAGGAGGTTCCATATCAATATCAGCAGGAACTTCTTCCCAGGGAGGGTACCGGAGCACTGGAACAGGCTGCCCAGGGGGGTTGTGGAGTCTCCTTCTCTGGAGATGTTCAAAACCCCCCTGGCTGTGTTCCTGGGTGACTTGGTCTGGGTGATCTTGCTGTAGCAGGGGGATTGGACTGGATGATCTTTTGAGGTCCCTTCTGACCCCTAATGATTCCATGATTCCACTATCCACACATTTCCTTTTTACCACACATAAATAGTCTCTACCCTTTCTGCCATAGAGGAAACTACTTTTCATCAATTTTAAGCAAAGTAAAATGTCAAAGAGCAGAGGGACACGAGAATAAAGACCATGCCAGTGCCTAAGCATGAATGAGGGAAGAGATGTTAAAAATCCCTGCTGTTTATCGAGAGCATGTTGATCAGACTTGAATCTCAAAGAAGTTCTAAGTCTTGTCCTAATGAGGCTCACCAGAGGTCTCTTGGTAGTTCTCAGCAGGTGTAGTAACAGCTCTACATAGTTAAAATCAATAAGAAAAGAAAGCAGCAGCACTGCAGGCAGGTAGACAGTAAGAGCTCGAGGATCTTCCACTCAAGCAGTAGTAGGAAGTCTCCTGTAGACAGAAGTCATATGTGTACAGTGCACTAATCATATCCAGGCTTTAATGTGGCCAAGAAGCTAATAACTAGGACTCTCATACATCTTAAACTGAGCTACAGCAGGAACATAAACACGAGTCACAGTGTCTTTGGGGGATTGCACAAAGCTGACCTGATTAGCGCTGAGCAACCCACAGTAAACACACTCCACGTTACAGATGCTGCAGAAACCCACCAGCAGAGTACACGTGCGTTCTGGGACCAAGGCTGGCGTGTTTCCTCGGTTGAAGGAGACACTTGACCTGGTATCGAACACAGTGAATGAGGGCTGCCTCACTGGAATACAGCCATGATCTCGGTGCATACTGCCTAGCCTTGTTACAGACCATAGAATCACACAGTTGGTTAGGTGGGAAAAGAAACTTAAGATCAAGTCTAACCATTAACCTAACTTTTCATCCAGTACTAGGCACTGGTGAGACCTCACCTCAAGTACTGGGGGCAGCTCTGGGCCCCTTGCTTCAAGAAAGATACTGAGGTACAAGACTGGGTCCAGAGGAGCACAATGAGGCTGGTGAAGGGAGTAGAGGAAAGTCTTACGAAGGTAAGCTGAGGGAGCTGGGGTTGTTTAGCATGGAGGAGACTCAGGGGGGACCTTATCACTCTCTATAACTACCTGAAGTAAAGTTGTAGACAGGTGGGTGCTGGGCTCTTCTCCCAGGCAACTAGTGATAGGACAAGAGAGCAGGGCCTGAAGCTGCACCAGGGGAGGGTTAGGTTGGATGTTAGGAAGCCCTTCCTCACAGAAAGGGTGATCAGACACTGGAATGGACTGCCCAGGGCAGTGGTGGAGTCCCCATCCCTGGAGGTGTTTAAGGACAGACCAGCTTCAGCACTCAGTGCCCTGGTCTGGCTGATGCGGTGATGTCAGGTCATGGGTTGGCCTGGATGATCTTATTGGCCTTGTCCAGCCTAATAATTCTGTGATTTACCAAGCTCACTGCTAAACCATGTCCATAGGCTTCATATATCCATGAGTTTTAAACACATTCAGGCATGAGGATGCAACAACCTCCCCAGGCAGCCTGTTTCAATATCTGATGACCAGAAGCAACTTCAGGCTATTTCCTATTGTCCTATTGTTTGCAACTGTGAGCAGAGACTAACACCCATCTCTCTACAACCTCCTTTCAGGTAGCTGTAAGATAGCAATAAGGTTGCCTCTTAGCCTCCTTTTCTTCAGACTAAGCAGCTTTAGTTCCCTCAGCTGCTCCTTATAGGGCTTGTTCTCCAGACCCATCCCCAACCTTGTCACAAATCATTAAGGCTGGACAAGATCTCTGAGCTCATCCATCCCNATATCTGATGACCAGAAGCAACTTCAGGCTATTTCCTATTGTCCTATTGTTTGCAACTGTGAGCAGAGACTAACACCCATCTCTCTACAACCTCCTTTCAGGTAGCTGTAAGATAGCAATAAGGTTGCCTCTTAGCCTCCTTTTCTTCAGACTAAGCAGCTTTAGTTCCCTCAGCTGCTCCTTATAGGGCTTGTTCTCCAGACCCATCCCCAACCTTGTCACAAATCATTAAGGCTGGACAAGATCTCTGAGCTCATCCATCCCAGCCCATGACCTGACATCACCACATCAGCCAAACCAGGGCACTGAGTGCCACAGCTAGGCTGTCCTTAAACACCTCCAGAGTTGGGAACTCCACTGCCCTGGGCAGACCATTGCAGGGTCTGATCACCCTTTCCATGAGGAAGGGCTTCCTAACATCCAACCTAACCCTCATCTGGTGCAGCTTCAGATCCTGCTCTCTTGTCCTATCACTAGTTGCCTGGGAGAAGAGCCCAACCCCCACTTGTCTACAACTTTCCTTCAGGTAGTTGTAGCGAGGGATAAGGTCCCCCCTGAGTCTCCTCTTCTCCAGACTAGAGGGACATCCTAATGCCATCGCATTAACTCCTTGTAGTCTCTATCTAACGCATCACACTGCAGGTAAAAGCACCAATTAAATAATTAAAAATAAGAAGTCACAAGCAACAGCAGGAAAAAAACCCCCAACCCCAGCAACTGAAGAATCCATAAATCTCTTTACCACATTAAAGCTGGGAATAGAGAGAAAGTTAGGCAGAGTGCCAGCTTCCTGCCACTTTGCAGACAAAGCACGTCACACCTTATAGCTTGGACATCCATAAATAGATTTAAAATGTTGATACTTCAGAGGCCAGCGAGTAGGAGCAAGGGGATTTCTTTTTAAACTCCAGTGACTGCATGCAACAGCAAGACTACCATGTTGGCATAGGGTGAAGAGTACACTTTGGGGGACTGCTTCCTACCCAATATTAAGGGATCGGAAAGAGTCATCTCTTTCTGTATCTGTATGGATATTGAGGCAAGCTATTAACGTAATCCTTGCTTAAAATAGCTAAGCCCTTATTTCACAATTGTCATGGAAATATACCCCTCCTAACTAAGCCATGAGGGACGTTTGCATCCAAGTTTGGGGATATAAAGGGCTAGTGGAATATGTTTAACCCAGCCTTCTCCAGTGACTCTGTCTGCAATAAGAACAAGCACAGCCGGCCAGAAGATAAGAAAAATAACCCTTATCAAAAGATGCTTCCCAACTCTCAGCATCTTCATGCACGTGTTTCTTCCTCTCCACTCTGTGTTCTCTATGATCAACAAGAATCAGCAATGGGAAGAGTTGTGAGATCTTAACATTTTCCAAGCGATCTCTGAAAGACAGTGTGTAAGAACAGAACACTTCACAGAATCCTAGAATCATTAGGGATCAGAAGGGACCTCAAAAGATCATCCAGTCCAATCCCCCTGTTACAGCAGGGTCACCTAGACTAAGTTGCACAGGAACACATCTATGGGGGTCTTGAATGTCCCCAGAGAAGTAGACTCCCCAGCCCCTTAAAACATTCTCACAATTCCTGGTTAGTTTGAGTGTTGTCCTGTCTGCCACCTGCAGTGTGGTTAAACACATCCTTTTGCACAGGCACATCCAGCTGCCTTGGCCGTCTGCACCACTGCTCACTGGCAGGCTGGGCTTACACAGCTCAAACTCTGCCTAAGCCAGAACAGATGCTGCCTGAAGGAGAGAGCAGGATCTAGTACTTGAGACAGCACAGATTCCACTCCCTCTCCCTAACTAGTTATCATTATTCATTCCTGCTTCCTCCTTCTGAGAAATTATCCTCTTCCACAGCACGAAAGCATTGTAAGTATAAACAGCGACTGGTAGGCACTCCGGTAACACAAGAGCAGGAAGCATGTCAATCTCTAAGATATAGAGAAGCAGAAACAAATCTATACTGACTCTGCAAAGCACTCTTGGGTCCTGCAGCTTAGGCTTAACTGCAGCAATTGCCCTTGGGTTTAATCCAAAAACCTGAATTTTTTTGAAACTTGGGTTTAATTCAAAGAACATGCCTGCTTAAACCTTGCTCCTGGGTGGAGTAATCAAGGAGTAAGGGGGGTGGGGGTGTTGGTTATTTTATTTCTCCCATAACATAAATTTTGGGAGGCTTATGTCAGTCTTAGAAGTTCTTCCATCTGGAGATGGGACTTCTGCCAAATATGTCATCCTTTTTTTTTCTGTGCCTGAAGTGCCTCGTATTTATTGTATAGGAATCAAAATCCCAAGCACTTTGAGTGATGAGTAGATTTATTCAGTGAGACCTGGACAGGATAGAGAGCTGGGCAGAGAGAAATGGAATGAGGGACAACAAGGGTCAGGGGAGAGTCTGGCATCTGGGCAAGGACAACCCCAGGGACCAGGAGAGGTTGGGGACTGACCTGTTGGAGAGCAGTGCAGGAAAAAGGGACCTGGGGGACAGCTGGGTGACTCTGAGCCAACAATGTGCTCTTGTGGCCAAGAGGACAAACAGCGTCCTGGGAGAATCAGAAGCAGGGTGGTTAGCAGATGGAGAGAGGTTCTTCTCCCCCTCTACTCTACACTGGTGAGGCTGTGTCTGGAGTACTGTGTCCAGTTCTGGGCCCCTCAGTTCCAGAAGNTCCAGACAGCAGATGATCCTGCTGCAGCAGGGGGATTGGTCTGGATGATCTTTCGAGGTCCTTTTTGATCCCTAATATTTCTATGATTCTAATGAAGTACATTTTCTTTTAGACTTTTAAGACACCTTCCCACTACTACACAACAAAATTATTATTAAGGATTTGTAAAATCCATATTTTACAATAAAATTCAATTGTATCACTGCAGCATTTCTATCTATCTGGGGTAATTTTATTCTGTCATTGCTTGACAACGTAATTTTACAGAATAAAACAACACATTGTACTTTGGGAATTTCGTTTCTGTGCTAAAATGTATTTTTTACTGCAAAATAATGTAGGAAAGGCCTGAATTTAGGGAAGAAATCAATATATTAGATTTTTTTTTCTAAAACAATATGCCAAGACACTTTTTACAGATGGAATTGTCATAGGCATCATCTTATTTTGAATAAAATGGATGAACAGAGTTGGTTGGTTTTTTTTTTTACAGAGAACTACAAAGAGCAGACTTTTTTGGGTGAATAGAAAAATCACAGAATGTTAGGGATTGGAAGGGACCTCGAAAGATCATCCAGTCCAATCCCCCTGCCACAGCAGGATCCCCTAGATCTAGTCGCACAGGAACAGCCCAGACAGGTTTTAAACACCTCCAGAGAAGGAGACTCCACAACCTCCCTGGTCAGCCCCTTCCAGTGCTCCTTCACCCTCACTGGGAAGAAGTTTCTTATCCTCATGTGGAACCTCCTCTGTTCCAGCTGACACCCATTGCTCCTTGTCCTATCATTGGGTGTCACTGAGCAGAGCCTGGCTCCTTCCTCCTGACACCCACCCTTTCCATATCGATCAACATTCCTGAGGTCACCCCTCAGTCTCCTTTGTTCCAAGGACAGTTCTAGCAATTATTACATAATTCAGAGCTGCTTGCAGTAAAGGAAGCCTTCAAAAGTTTACGTTGGCTAAAGATGTTCAGCAAGTGTGCATATATAGAATAAAAACCCCTTAGGGCTTGCTGTAGAGACATTTACACCCAGACATCTCAAAGAGCCTTCTGAAGACAGGAAATACCATCTTGCAGGGGAGCATGGGACAGAGAAACCAGTGAAGTGACCATTAAAGACATCTACTTGGTCAAAGAGAAGAGGAAGAGAAAGAGTCGTCCTCACCCACAGTCTGGTTGTATACATGGGATTTATCTTACACTGAATACACACTGTAGGGATGGGGGTTTGGCCATGAAACAGTGACAGACTGCAATACTATGACTCTTACCCTGGTTTCCAACTGCAATACAGTGGCTCTTACCCAGTTTTCCATCTAACACTGCCTTTTTTTTCTGGGATTTGAAGCTGCTTCATCTTGTTGGAAGATGACTTCACACTCATAGAGAAAAAGGAATGACATACAAGTGGTAAGGAAAAGACAACACACAGGTTTGCGTTGGGTAACTTACTTCGAACAGCCTTCAGATAGTCCTTCCAACTAGTTCACATGGTTTGACGGGATCACAGCAAGATTGACAGTGCTTGTTAGAACCAAACTCAGGAAGCAATAACTTCTCAGAGTTCAAAGAGGATGAACAATGCAGGTAAACCACAAGTTGTTCCAAGGCTATGCAATTTAAAAGGGTCTACTGATCATCTGTTTTATCCAACTCCAATCTTCTGCTGGTAAGCAGAGTGAACTTGTGTTGTCTAAGCTATGTTTTGACCAGTTCGGGATGAATTTGGCAATGCCAAACAAACTGAAACCAAGCTCAACACCAGGATGCTTTGTTGTCAATGTAGGATTTTGATGTCATTCCAAAGGGTGCCATGTAAATCACAGAATCATTAGGGCTCTTGTAAATGAGAGGAAACCAATATTCTTTAAGAGCTTGCTTGGCTAATAGCCTTGTAAAACTCAAAGGCAGACTTCTATTTTAAAATAATTCTTACGACTTCTGTATAAAAGCAGTTGACTAGTTCTGGCTTTGACTAGTTCTGACTGACTTCTGTTGGTCAATCAGGTAGTGAAGTGGATTGGATGACAGCCAAGCCCCTGGTCCCTGGCATTTCTGGGTTGCCAAAAAAAAGATCCCAAGAAAAAGCAGCTGGAAGAAAGCAAAAGTTACTCGGGAACATTTCTGCAGGGATTTCTGTCTGGCACTGGAACAGGGGAAGCTGAGCTTAGATGGAAGGTTTGAGATTGGAAACAACTCCAAAACAACAAGGTGAGTTTGGCTGGAAAAAAAAAGCCAGATGAAAACCGATGGCTTAGCTGCACTTACAAAATTCTTTCCAGATACTCCACCAGCTATATGAGCAGTTAGTGCTGGAAAACACGTACCCTTCGCATTAGCAAACTATCTTCTATAATTTCCCAACTGTATCCAAGAACTCAGCTCTAGTTAATGGGCACAAGAACAATTAGACATTTCAATCGCGTCGAACCTAAACCTAAGTCTTAGCTTGGCTTTGAATCTTAGCACAGGCTGATTTCTATCCCAGCCTCATAACTAGAACCTGCCATGCTCTGTACTACTTTTTTTTCTGAGTAGGAGAGGTAGACAAGAAGTCAGGAAGAGGGTTGTTTATATAAAAACAGGAAAATAGCTTTTATAACCTAGGATGTGTGCAACTTGAATAAATCCTACTCCATACGTGCCGGATTTAACTAGCAGACGAGACGGCAGAAGGGCATTTAGTGTTTATCTGTGTATTTCCTCTTACTTTTGGATTGTACAATAAAGCCCTGTGTTGGGCAGGAGTTATTGCACCCATCACAACATGTCAGCAACTGTGACTCAGTCAGAACACATTACATGCAGGAAGAGAAAGATGCAGAGATAAGATATTAGGACTGAAATCAATACAGGATTCTCTTTTACATATCCCAACAGTCTCATTAACTTCAAAGTAGCTGATATGAATGTAATTAAAGAGGAGAACAAACAGCAAAAGGGGGGAAAAAACCCACAGGGCCCTGTTTCAAGATCCTCACTGGAATGGCATAGCACGGGGCTGAACCATAAATCACAGGATACGCTCTGTCAAACCAAGCAGAAATTTTTAAAAACAAATCACGGTGACAAATTAAACAATAAAAATGGTCTAAACGTGGGCTTCTGCTTCTGAAACACAAACAAACACCTGCACCGGGGAGCAACGTGAAAAACAACGACCAACCTCTCGGTGTTCTAACGCGCTCAACGCAAAGCCCAGCTGGCTGGTAGGACTAAACCTGTAGCTATTCACATAATCCTGTAAGAAAGGAGAACCAAGTGCCTCATGATGGACCCGGGTACTGGAGACTGTGACAAGATGCTTTTGCGTGGTGACAAGAGAAAAAAGCACCCCAGCACAGCATCGAAACACACGCTGCTGCTAGGGACCTGTGGTCAGGTTCATGGGTTAATGGGGACAATTAAACTGGAATGCTGCGGTGTGCTGGGAGTTGTCCCAGTCAGGCTTAGAGAAGACAGGCATCCATAAGACAAAATCTAACCTCAAGGGCAGGCAATGGCAGAAGGATGCAAAGAGGATGCTGGACTGGCTGGAGGTGCTTCCCATTTGCAGTGGATAACAGGCTCGGAGACTGCACTGCTGCTGTCCATGATCATAGAATCATTAGGGGTCAGAAAGGACCTCAAAAGATCATTTAGCCTGATCCCCCTGCCACAGCAGGATCACCTAGATGTCCTAGACTACTCAGAAATGGGACATCTCAGTCCCCAGTTACCTTAAGGTGACACTGACACCTCAATAACAGGCAGAAACAGCCACAGGCAAAGGTGCAGAAGACCTCAGAGCCTTCTGGCATTCTTCATGAACTCTAAATTCCCAAATCCTCCCCCCTGCTATTCACCCTACATATATCAGTCAAGAGATGCATGGATCAATGGGATAATCATATGGAATGGAATGAATGGAGCATCAGCCCCTATTTCTTACCCACACTGCTGAATGCTCCTACCAAGTGCTAAATGAAAATTTACGGTGGTGCTAATTGAAGTCACATTTGCGTGTGTGCTGCATGCTGTTAGGCACGAGGAGATCCCTTTTCCTCGAGATTAAAACTTCAGTAATGTCTTTTTGTGCTTACACCACTTTAATGCAAAAGCAAAACATAATTATAGGAGGCTGTTAATGGATTCGATGGCCAGAGTTACTGTCTAGCTGTGTTCTAGTTACTCCTCTGTTGGCTTTGTCCTGCCTGTTGTCATCTCCTAATTATCTGTTCCTTTGTCAGTTGGCAGCTTTAATAGTTTGAGGGTATTATTGAAACCCAAATTAATTTGTGTTTTTCAGGAACTGCTTAAAGAGTAGGAGTTTTATTTGGAGCTTGATAGGCAATAAAATTTTTATCAGATGCAAAAGAGAGATATTTTTTGGCTGCCTTTCAGTGCCATGGAACTGTTCGCACTGCTGATCAGCAAGAGCAGAGAAAGAGCTTGTATTGCAAAATAAAAACAAGAACTTCTGAAAACACTTGGCAGCTGATGGCCTATCGTCACCAGCTACCATCTACTGCACTTTCTGAGAGTAGAAAGCTGTGGCACTTCGCAAAAAACCAGGAGACAGCATCTGCTCAAGTCTTCATGACATTCCAACTGCCAACAGTGGGAAGCAAGTTCAAGAGTAGAATCATAGAATCATAAGAGATTGTAAGGGAACTCGAAAGGTCATCCAGTCCAATCCCCCTGCCACTGCAGGATCACCCAGACCAAGTCGCACAGGAACACATCCAGGTGGGTCTGGAATGTCTCCAGAGAAGGAGATTCCACAACCCCCCTGGGCAGCCTGTTCCAATGCTCAGCATCAAGTGACTTGTTTAGCATTTTCCTGTCTTTTGAGTTTACTTCACCAGGAGCTGTGCAGTCTCCTTGATGCAGCTGGACACCCTCACTTTAGCTTTATCTTGTGTTCTTATTTGCAGTATCCCAATTTCAGCCTCAGGGGTGATGCCACAAACCCCTGAAGCTGTCTTATTCTGGTGGGCTATGAAAAGCAGTCTCCCTAAAGGAGAGAAATAATCTTGCCTTGGCTATAAAATGAAGAAGGTAAATAACATGGGGCTTTGAAGTTCTTCAAGAAGAGAGTCACACAGGAACACATCCAGGCAGGTCTTGAATAGAATGAAATAAATGCATTAAAATCTCAGGATTTTCATTCATACAGCCAATTAATGAATAAATAATCATTAACTGCATGGCATTTATACATTGACAGATCCTGGTAGGTATTGCAAACCCACAAGTTCCTTTAGAGCTCTGGAGCATTAATGCCTTGCAGATGCTCTTCCTAATTTGTGCACTGTGTTGTCACCATCCACAAGAATAGATAATGAAAAATACTTAGTCGTAGCAATCAGCTGCAAGGCTTCCAAGGAGAAAATAACATGGATGAAGTTTTTAGAGCAAAACTACTTCACCAGGAGTATTATTCCATGATGTCTTCTCTCTACAATGGCAGAACAGGATTCATCCTCCAAACTGTGAGTGCCTAGCTCACAGTTTATACAGAGAAAGCCAAGTGATCAAGTGACTTAGTCAATGTCACCTTGCAGAATCTGAAGTTCTAGAGTCCCCCAAGGATCAGTACTGGGACCAGTCCTCTTCAATCTAGTCATTAATGACATGGATGAGGGATTAGGGGGCACTGTCAGCAAGTTTGCTGGTGACACAAAGCTGGATGGTGTCGCCAACACTCCAGCAGACTGTGCAGTCATTCAGTGAGACCTGGACAGGCTGGAGAGCTGGGCAGAGAGAAAAGGAATGAGGGAAAACAAGGGTCAATGTAGAGTCTGGCATCTGGGCAAGAACAACCCCAGGGACCAGGAGAGGTTGAGGACTGACATGTTGCACAGCAGCGGAGGAGAAAGGGACCTGGGGGACAGCTGGATGACTCTGAGCCAGCAATGT
>VZRI01003123.1:78699-131193 GCA_013397515.1 Upupa epops
AAAGATGATGAAGGAAAGTAATGCACCTCCCTTATGAGGAAAGGTTGAGGGAGCTGCGTGTCTCTTGAGCCTGGAGAAGAGGAGGCTGAGGTGTGACCTCATTCATGTCTACAAATATGTGAGGAGTGGGTGTTAGGAGGATGGAGCCAGGCTCTTCTCAAAGTCATTACAAGGACAATGGGTGCAAGCTGCAACAGAGGAGGTTCCCTATCAATATCAGCAGGGACTTCTTCCCAGGGAGGGTACTGGAGCATTGGAACAGGCTGCCCAGGGTGGTTGTGCAGTCTCTTTCTCTGGAGACATTCCAGACCTGCCTGGATCTGTTCCTGTGTGACTTGGTCTGGCTGATTCTGCTGTGGCAGGGGGATTGGACTGGATGATCTTTCGAGGTCCCTTCCCATCCCTAATGATTCTATGATTCCATATTGAGGGTAAGCTGTGCTGTCCTTCTGCCATGAACATGCTAAAATTAATCCAATTTGCATGGAATCGTATAAGCAGTAAATATTTTTTTCCTGATAGGGAGGGAACTAATCCAAGTCTGAAAACTAAAGGTAGACATTAAAAAAAATAAACCCCAGCATAAACATTGATCACCGTAACTCCTACAGCTAGCTGCCAGGTATAATTAATTTGAGCTTCCAGTCATATTAAATCACTAACAAGCATAACATGTCTGAAATAAAGAAATAATTCAAATAAAACGCAATTAGGGAGATGCAGTTATTTCAGTCTGGGCAAAGTGACCCTCACTTTAATAGCCCAACGGTTAATGAAGCTGACTTTGAAAGAATTCCTTTTTCTCCCCATGACCATTATCTTCATTTTCCCCCCTAAACTTCATACCAAAGTTTTAAAATTTAATTAAATGTGCTGCACAGTGTGGAGGAGTAGAAAGCAAGAGATATATGTCAGCAACAGAAACAGAAGGCTTCTTTTCAGCAGGCTGCCAACTACAGGAGTCAGATTCTGGGTTATTGTTAAACTCAAGCAGGAGATAAAAAATACCAGGCTGCCCAGAGTGGTTGTGGAGTCTCCTTTTCTGGAGATGTTCCAGACCCACCTGGATGTGCTCCTGCGTGACTTGATCTAAGTGATCCTGCTGTGGCAGAGGGATTGGACTGGATGATCTTTTGAGGTCCCTTCCAATCCCTAATGATTCTATGATGTATTTTTACACACTTGCAGTTGACTATTGTGAGAGGTTATGTTCCTATAGCTGAAACCACTCCTACTCTGACTAAGGATAAAGATTTCAATGGAGAAGTAAAGCTGCCAGGATATTCTTATACTTGTTTTTAACTGGAAGACAGATCTCTAATTTAGTAGAGAAGTTCTTTGCTTCTAAGAGACATCTCTGGTTTTTAAAAAGCCCTCCTGGCTGCAGGCTTAAGGTTGTGTTTGATCAAAGAGAACTCAGAAGGATCAATCAAAGACAGCATCTCACTCCCTCTATGCATTTCTGCTCTAGGGTCCTAAGAAGAGCACTGTCAGGAACAGGGAGTGCAGGAACGCTGCTGCAAAAGCCTGTGTCACATCCACAGCAAATCTGAGCACTCGTGTGTAGATGAACCAGGGACATCTCATCAGTGACTGAGGACAACAACCAGTTAAAGGGCACCTTTAACTAGCCCTTCTTTAGTTTGTTAGGGATCCTCTGCTAGAGATTTAGAGCCTCTCCATTACAGCTGTGAGAGCAGACTGTGTGAATGTTCCTCACCCACAGCTCAAACAAAGCTGGTTCTTTGATGGACAGTGAAGTAGGTTTAAGCTAAGCTCAAGAACTTGTTATCAAAGAAGATGAGAAGCAATTCTCTGCTCTGATACGGCCTCATAGACACACAGATAGGAACCTAAGATAAAAAAAGAAGTGAGAGAAAAGAAATAGAAAAAAATAATCTCACTAGCTTTTATGCTCCCACCAGAATGCTTAAGCATCTAGTAATTTATTCATCTACCACCTTGAGGAGAAAATACACTCTGTTATCCTTTCTGTCTGTGCAGAGGTAAAAAGAGGACAGGGTCTTAGCGTGGCTGCTCTCTTGAATCAGCAAATGACTAAGCTATGGGTAATTTGATGCTGAGAAAGAAGAAAGGAAAAGGGATCTCTAGAACAGGTGCCGTTACAGGATGTGGCAACCCCTTTTTTATTACTTTCCCCTTGTTTTGTGTTAGCAGAGGAGAATCTTGCATGTTCTTTAGAAATAAAAAAATCATAGAATCATAGCATCAGCAGGGATAGGAAGGGACCTCGAAAGATCATCCAATCCAGTCCCTCTGCCACAGCAGGATCATCTAGACCAAGTCACACAGGAACACACCAGGTGGGTCTTGAACGTCTCCAGAAAAGGAGACTCCACAACCCCCCTGGGCAGCCTGTTCCAATGCTCTGTTACCCTCCCTGGGAAGAAGTCCCTGCTGATATTGATAGGGAACCTCCTCTGTTCCAGCTGGCACCCATTGCCCCTTGTCCTGTCACCAGATGAACTTGAGAAGAGCCTGGCTCCATCCTCCTGACACCCACCCCTCACATATTTATAGACATGAATGAGGTCCCCCCTCAGCCTCCTCTTCTCCAAGCTCAAGAGACCCAGCTCCCTCAGCCTTTCCTCATCAGGGAGGTGCTCTGCTTCCTTCATCCCCTTTGTTGCTCTGCACTGGGCATCTGCTTCTCGAAACAGAAAAAGGTGGGTTCAGGACCAGCCAAGGCAGAGACGGCTCTATAAAAACATGTGGAAAGCAAGCCAAGCTCAAGCACCTCTGCTCCCCACTAACCCCCAGTCCTGAAATGAGCAGCTGAGCTCCGTCTTTCAAGCCCACACAAGTGTTTCTGGAAAGCCAGGGAAAGAAACACAAAAAAACTGGAGACAGGCTGAGTTGGGGCTGTTCAGCCTGGAGAAGAGGAGAGTCCAGGGAGATCTTTTAGCAGCCTTCCAGTACCTGAAGGGGGCTACAGGAAACCTGGGGAGGGGCCCTTTCCAAGGGCTTGGAGTGGTAGGAGCAGGGAGAATGGTTTCAAGCTGGAAGAGGGGAGGTTTAGACTGGAAGTCAGAAGGAAGTTTTTGACAATGAGGGTGCTGAGACACTGGACCAGGTTGCCCAGAGGGCTACCCCCTCCCTGGAAGTGTTCAAGGCCAGACTGACTGGGGCCTTGAGCACCCTGGTCTAGTGGGGGGTGTCCCTGCTCATGGCAGGGGGTTAGAACTAGATGACCTTTAAGGTCCTTTCCAACCTGAACCATTCTAGGAACGTATGAAAAAACCCTCCTTCAGCCTGTAGGAACAACAGTGTAAGGAGCCAAGGCATGGGATGTTCAGAATATGTATTTTCTGATAGTGCTGCAACATGCTTTCCTCTAAGAGCTGCTGACCAGGCAGGTACTCTAACCCTTGCATAAGCTTCACTCTTCCCATTATTTTGCATCAGCACCATTTCTGTTTGATTGACCACTATGCCTTTGCTCCTCCTCTTAACAGTTCCTTCCATGCACACAAGTTCTGCCTGTCCTAAGCATCAGTTCAGCACTCATGAACCTAAAAAACCCCAAATCAATAGAATATTAGGAATTCCAAGAGTTCCTAGCTAAGAACACCATTGTGTCCGTATATACTACACCACCTAGAGATCCATGGCTTATTCACTCTTCATGACCCCTCTGCTCTGCTACTCCCTCACTGCAACAGATTTGACTGCTCGGATACTGTTAACAATGATAAGCCCAAGAAAGGAATGGAAGGGGTTTCTTCCTTGGCATCGACCATCCATGTTGAAAGGCAAGTTCAATAAATACAATACAGTAGTCAACATGGATTCTGCAAGGGGAAATCATACTGGACTAGTCTGAGAGCCTTCTATGATGGGTGGATAAATGAGGAGAGGGCACTGGATGTCATGTACCACAACATCAGCAAGGCTTTTGACACTGTGTCCGTAACATCCTTGTAAGGAAGCTTAGGAATCAGGGGTCAGATGACTGCACAGACAGGTGGACTGTGAAGTGGTTGAATGACAGAGCTCAGAGGGTTGTGATCAGCAGTTGGAGGCCTGTAGACAGCAGTGTTCCCCCAGGGTCAGTACTGAGTCCAGTCCTACTTGACATATTCATCAATGACCTAAGGGACAGAGTGTACCCTTAGCAGGCTTGATGACGATACACAACTGGGAGGGGTGCCTGTCACAAGACAATTTATTTTGGGTTTATGTTAATAACAATTAGTCACAGAGAAGTCAGTAGATGAGGATAAATGTTAAGTCAGACCACTTGCACCTAGAACTAATGTTTTAAGCACACCGGAGCTTCCCTCCCCGATACAGAACAGACTACAACAGACTTTTTCTGGAGAACAACATATCCCAAGACGTGGCTCACAGATCTAACACTTCACAGATTTACAGTACATTAACTATGGTCATGGGAAAACGTTGGGGGGTTGTTCTATAAAGATCATCTTGTGTAATATGGAAATGCCATGAGGGATTAGCACGAGGAATGACTTTTGCAGCCTGTGAAAGTGTGCTGTGCCAATTCTCAGCAAGTCCAGCTCTGCTTGAGCCTCAAGACAGACCCAGAGGCAAGCGCACAGCTCCCAGTAGTGTTGCCCATTAGAGATGGGCAGGACCAGCTGAGAAGCCAGAGAGAAACATATGCACATCCAGGAATTTCCAATAGATGGTTTCACTGCCCGGTCTATCTGAACCAACTCTGGCAGAAAACAGTTCAAGCAGAAAATCCCCTTTTTTGGTAACACATTGTTTTACAGACATTCTGCCTTTAGAGGAAAGTCCTATAGAATTCAAATGAGATGCAAGGTCACTCTCACCTATAAAAATCTCTTTCATTACCGATGAATCAGGGACAATTTTTGGGTGTATATTTATTATTCTGATGCAGAAGTCTATGGGAAGAAAGTAACATTCTGATTCCAGTTCTCAAACCAAAGCAGCTTGGTTTAGGTGATCCCGCTGTGGCAGGGGGATTGGACTAGATGATCTTTCGAGGTCTCTTCCAATCCCTAAGGAGTCTATGAACCCTAAATATTTTCCTGATCGTGTTATATGAGATTATATGAAAAATACTAGTGTTCATATAGTTAAAGGGGAATTAATCTGCTTATGAATATCTTTAAAAGTATATTCAACATTATCACAGAGTACACGAAGGCTGGCTGAGACCGGTTGTAATGCGATAATAACTTTATAACGGCCATCAAAACACATGAGCTGGTGCTTTCTTCTAAAAGCAGAACTTTCGTGAGATACCCCTTATAGAAATCATTGTGATGAGTTAATTCTTCATGTTAATTGATGGAGGAACCATCTCCTACATGGACACATTATATTATCCTCAAGAATTATGCCAGACCAGGCTAAGTGAACTTGCAGAGTCTGGGCAATTTTGGATCAAAACCATGGAAAGGTATGGCTGAGAGCTGGCTAAGAAGTCATTTGAAGCAGGATCTCCTTATTTCATTCTCTAGAACAAAGGCTTTTAAGGACTGGCTTAAATGAGTCCCAGACTGCCTATTAATTCCCAAAGCAATGGAGTAGTTTTCCAGAAGTAATCACCTGCTAACCATTCATATTTATAAGTTGGGTTTTGGGGCTATAAAGTAGTGTACTATGGATCAGACATCTCCCAAATGAAAAGATCCTGACCAGAAGAGATAACCCTTCTGCACATCTGAAGTTGCCATTGCATGCTAACGGCTCCAAATAATTATGAAAGAGATAGGCAAGTCCTGGAGATCACAAAGGACACAGAAGAATTAGACATGGTTTTAAAAAATATGGTTAAAAACATACAGCAGAGCCTAAATAAATAGCAAACCATAGTGTGCATAAGGACCCGTAGAGGAAGCAGACTGAAAAACAACTACAAGCAAAATTGGAAATGAATGAGTCTATTTGATCTTTTCAGCTGACACAAATGAGCACCCTAAAAACAATACAAATAGTGACAACTCATTTGTGATGTAAAATTCATCTTCCTTTCATTAAAATGAATTAATATAATTAATTATCTAGGTTGGGAGATGTGCCTACCCAAACAGAGTATCTCACTCAGAGCCATTGAAGGGAAGCGGGTGGATCAAGATGACCTAAATTTGATTCAGTGTAGAAACCAAGGGTAATGTGTTCAGATCTATCCAAGAGGTTATGACTACATCCCACACTACAGAACCAAAAGATTTGTCTTGGTTCAGAAAAGACCTTTAAGATCAACCAGCACTGCCAGGTCGCTGTGATACCACATCACCAAGCACACCACATTTATATGTCTTAAACACCTGCAGGGATGGTTACTCCACCACTGCCCTGGGCAGCCTGTTCCAGTCCTTTAGAATCCTTTCTGTAAAGAATGTTTTCCTAACATCCAGCCTCAATGATGGGAGAAAACACTGACTTCCACCTCATTACAACCTCCTTTCAGGTAGTTGTAGAGAGCAATAAGGTCTCCTCTCAACCTCCTTTCCTCCCAGCTAAACAGCCCTAGTTTCCTCAGCTGCTTCTCACAGGATTTGTAGTCTAGGCCCTTCAGCAGCCTCTGCCCTTCTTCAGCAATGCTCCAGCACCTCAATATCCTTCTCCCAGGGAAGACCTCAAAACTGAACACAGCATTTGCTAGGGCCGAGTACAGGGGGATAATCATTCACCGCCTTCTGCTGGCCACACCCTTTCTGGTACCAAGCAGGATGCTGTTGGCACTCTCAGCCACCTGGGCACACTGCTGCTCATTTTCAGCTGACCATCAACAATGGTCCTATCACCAGATGACCTTGAGAAGAGCCTGGCTCCATCCTCCTGACACCCACCCCTCACAGATTTAGAGACATGAATNCCCCAGGTCCCTTTCTCCTCCACTGCTATTCCTGACTTCTCTGCTAGCACCTCTGGAGCAATGCAATGACTTTCTTCTGCACGTGCTCTCTTACACTGCTGAGAGAAAGCCCGTGCAATGTGATTTTATTTGGCTTGCCTGGTTTCCAGTAAATATTAATGACTATTCACAGACTAAGTTGTGGGTCAGACATCACTCTCATGTTACTGACTACTGCATTTATTTAATTCTATGTTCAGTGTCCTTTTCAACGTTCAGAAACCAGAGGCAGGACAGCTTTTATTTCTCCTGGGCATATTTTCTACCTCAAACTAAAAACCCTAACACAGAGCTGCTGCTCTGGCCACGGAAGAACAGCGTTTCTGATCCATTAAACAAAGCCAGCAGACTTTCCAAGAGGTTTCTTTCATTTTACGTAATCTCCTGGCTTGCCAAGTGGCCAAGCACATGGTGTATACAGATGCACGAGAAGACAGACAACTCTCATACCCTAAATTCTTTTGCTTCTCCTCCGCTGTGAATGACAACAATATTTTCCATTCATTTAAGCAGCAGCAATCCAGCCTTATTGAGGATTGCCAGCCGAGTTACTCAGACTTCAGAGCAGAGAGCATCTAAAAAACCCTTCTTCTGACCCCGTACTTCTTTTTCCCTCTTCTATGACTCCCCCCACCCTTTATTTTTAACTCCTCCTTTTTTTTTTTATGTAGAGACAATCTGCTATCTCGGCACCACTGCTATCAGTGAGGGGTATGAGAGAGAAGTCGTCGCACCCTTAAGAACACAACCATGAATTTAAACTGGTTTGGTTTGCAATTCGGATCAAACCCCAGGAGTCAGGAGCACGTGAACTTCATAGGAGCAGTCAGACAAGAGCAAGCAGCACACGCTTGCACAGATCAAGCACATGAAGAGCCCATTTGTGGCACAGCAGCATTTGTAATTCTGAGAACTAGCCCAGCGTTCTGAAGGGAAAAACAAGATGAGGCTCACAGCTGGAGGAAACACAGGTGTCAGAGGCTGTTGTTGCTGCTTTTGTTGTGGCTCCAAACAGGCAGGCACACCTGATAAGCAAGAAAGCCCCAAAAATTATATAGAGATACTTGAGCACACTCAGCTCAGGACTAAGGAGTGCAGCAGCCAGGTGGGTCGTATTTTCCTCTTGCTTCTCTTTTGCACAACGAATATTCTCCTGGTGAACACAACCTGGCCAGTTCAAAGCAACATGAAGATCTGGATAGCTGGTTTCAGCATGTCTTCAGCTCTGTTTCAGAACTGGCCTCAGTGAGAATTGCGTTTACACCACAGCCAAAGGTGGTTCACTGCAAGGAAACATTTTCAAACCCTTCTGCTGGTTGAGTTGCCCAGGCACTATCATAGAACTGTAGAATCCTTAGGGATCGGAAGGGACCTCAAAAGATCATCTAGTCCAATCCCTCTGCCATAGCAAGGTCACCTAGACCAAGTCACACAGGAACACATCCAGGTGGGTCTGGAATGTCTCCAGAGAAGGAGACTCCAAAACCTCCCTGGGCAGCCTGTTCCAGTGCTCCAGTATCCTCCCTGGGAAGAAGTTCCTGCTGATATTGATAGGGAACCTCCTCTGTTATCTCGTTGGCATCCTCTAACATATTCAGTAGCAAAGTTTCAAACCAAAGGCAGTAGTCTAAATGGGAGCAGGAGCTTGCTGAAATCACCACCCACAAATCAGCCTACCCCACTTTAAACGATTTTACACCCTTACAAACTTTCCCCTTTGGTTCCAGTCTGTACTAACTAGCAGACCATGGCAGCTGCCTCTGTTCCTTCCTATTAAAAAGCTCAGACGTGACACTGGTTTTAAAGGAGAGAGCGGCTGGGAATCAGACTCAGTACTGGCATGCCAATGCTTTAATTGAAGATGAACACTTTGTTCAACTCTTGCCCCTTTCCCCAGGGCAGCCAGCATTGCTTCAAATGACTGCTGACTTAAATGGTGACAGCTGCAGGACACAGACTCGAGTATCACAAGCTGTGTACAACAGGAGATAGCTGAAGGGCAGAACTTCAAAGCCCCTGGTTGTAACCACCCGGACAGCACAGAGCTGCTGCCACTGCCAGCTGGTAGCTCCAAGCTCAAATGTGGAGACGTGGCCTCACAAGCAACTGAACATTTGCCATGTGTTGGAGGTGCTGTATATCCATCCAAGAGAGGGGCCGGAAGACAGAGGTGAAGAGAGTGCTGACTGCTTTAATATTTCTACTGGGTGTGTTCAGCTCCCACAAAAACTGAGAGCAGTAGTGGATCAATGCAAGGGGTTTTCTCCACCTTCAAGGAGAGGATTGCCATTAAGGTGAGGAAGAACTGAGCTGGTATTAGAGCACTTCCTCCAGCACAGCAGCTTCAAACAGTATTTTAAAACTTGTAGCATAAGAATCATAGAATGTGTTGGGCTGGAAGGGACCTTTAAAGGTCATCTAGTCCAATCTCCCTGCAGTGAGCTGTGACACCGCTAGTTAGATCAGGTTGCTCAGAGCCTCATCAAGCCTGACTTTGAACGCTTCCATAGATTGAGCTTCTACCACCTCTCTGGGCAACTCATTCCCATGTTTCACCACCCTCATAAGACCAATGACAGTTTAAAGAGAAGAGGAGACTGAGGGGTGACCTCATTACTGTCTATAAATATGTGGGTAGGTGTCAGGAGGACGGAGCCAGGCTCTTCTCAGGGGCATTTGGTGATAGGACAAGGGGCAATGGTTGCAAGCTGGAACAGAGGAGGTCCCATATAAAAATCAGCAGGAGCTTCTTCCCAGTGAGGGTAACGGAGCACTGGAACAGGCTGTCCAGGGGGGTTGTGGAATCTCCTTCTCTGGAGATGTTCCAAACCCACCTGGGGTCCTGTGCGACTTGGTCTAGGTGATCCTGCTGTGGCAGGGAGATTAGACTAGATGATCTCTAGAGGTCCCTTCCGATCCCTAAGGATTCTATGATTCTAAACATTATTACCTAGTACTCAAAGAGTATCTCTCCATTCTTTCACCTCCACAGGAAGCAGGTCAGTGGCACTGACAACTTTAACCCATGTACCAGCCATTTCAGAAAGCAATAGAACCAGTAGAACCAGTTCACCATGAAGGGCAAGCTCTGCTAAATGCAAGAATGGAGGAAAAGAGTAATTGAACTTCATGCCCTTCTCTTACTCCTTTCACATTAGAACATTCCCATTAACTCAAATTAGATCCAAGGAGGTACTCTGGCGACCAGAAAGATTTCATGCAAGTCACCATAGATTTCTGGTTGAAAGGGCACATTGGAGTAGCTGATGGTGCCCAGAAAGCGCCTTCAAGGGCCTTGTTCAGATCACTTTGCCTCCTTTGGTTGCTGCATGTGAGATGCAGTTCTCCCAACCCACATGCATTCTGTTCCTACAGGTTGGCACCAAACCTCTCGCTTGTTCTGTGACCTCTTGTGCTGCTTTCTTTCACCTGGCAAAAAAGGCGTCCGGAAAGGATGAAGTGATGCCCTGCAGCTAGAAATATTTGGGTCCTACCTCAAAGGAGCTGTGTTGAAAGGCACACACTCCCTGATTCCAGCTTCATGTTTAAATCCTTCCACCCCAAAACCAAACCATCCTTGACTTCCAGTGCTGGAGTACAGAAACACTACAGCAGGATGGAGACCTGACATGACAAACACATGTTAAAAGGAGAGCCACAGACCTATGATCTTAATGCCTTTCCCAGCTTCCATTTCTAGGCTCACAACGTTAACAATCAATCATCTGGTCTTCCATATAAAGAGCAAATGAAAGATAGAACTACCAGAACTGGTAACCCAGTGTTGTTGAATGTTGTGCTTAACTAAAAACTGCTCAGACACACCTCCATCCCTGGAAAAGTGATAGAACAGCATGTTCTTGGCATCATTTCAAAGCATCTCAAAGAAAATAGGGTTATCAGGGGTAGTCAACATGGATTTGCCCAGATGAAGTCCTACTTGGTTAGTATGATAACTGTCTACAAAGTCATAACTTGGTGGATAGATGAGGGAAGGGCAGTAGACGTGGTCTATCTTCAGCAAGGCTTTCAACAGTGTCCCTTGGCATCCTCTCAGGCAAACTTGAGAAGGCTGGATTGGAAGTTTTCATAGTGAGGTGCATTGAGAAGAAGTTACAGAACAGAACTCAGACAGCTATTTAGTCAGCACTGCTCCACCAGTCTCATCTTAACTGTTCAGGAGCCTATAGAGAGAAAAAACTCACACAGTACTGAGAGCATCGTGCACCTGAAGCCACGGAAAGGCACTACACAGCAATAGCAGAGACAGTAAAAGCCATGCAAATGTTTCTCTTCACAGGGCAAGATACTGGGAAAGAAAACATCTGTGTGCTGCTACTTCTGTTGTTCCAAAGAAATTTCCAGCTGCTTGTCAAATTCCACAGGGCTGGAAACAAGCTGGTAACTGTACCACTACCACAATACTTGAGGGAAGACCTGACTTACATCCTTACTATGGCGAATGCAATCCATCCCCCAGTGTTGAGCATCGGTGCACCAGCGGGTTCGCATTCCCAGTATGAACAACAAAAATGAGAAGGCATAACATAAATATTAATGAGTGCTTAATCACTTTGGATCATAGAATCATAAAGGATCGGAAGGGAACTTGAAAGATCATCTAGTTTAATCCCCCTGCCACAGCAGGATCACCTACACCAAATCACATAGAACACATCCAGGCAGGGCTTGAATGCCTCCAGAGAAGGAGACTCCACAACCCCCCTGGGCAGCCTGTTCCAGTGCTCTGGTACCCCCCCTGGGAAGAAGTTCCTGCTGACATTGATATGGAACCTCCTCTGTTCCAGCTTGCACCCATTGCCCCTTGTCCTATCACCAAATGACCTTGAGAAGAGCCTGGCTCCATCCTCCTGACACCCACTCCTCACAGATTTAGAGACATGAATGAGGTCCCCCCTCAGCCTCCTCTTCTCCAAGCTCAAGAGACCCAGCTCCCTCAGCCTCTCCTCATAAGAGAGCTGTTCTACTTCCTTCATCATCTTCATTGCTCTACACTGGACACCTTCCAGCAGCTCTGCGTCCTTCTTGAACTCTGGGGCCCACAACTGGACACAGTACTCCAGATGCAGTCTCACCAGTGCAGAGTAGAGAGGGGAGAAGAACCTGTCTCAATCTCCTAACCACCACCCCACTGACCCACCCCAGGATACTGTTGGCCCTCTTGGCCACAAAAGCACATTGGAGTTGATGATCTTGAAAGTCTTTTCCAACCCTGATGATTCTACAGTAACACAATACAACAAGGAAAGGCAGTAGAAGAATGAGTGCTATACTGCACATAGATTTCCTGTGTTATAATTATCCCTTCCCTTCAGCTGGTGAGGTAGGCGCAGAACCCTATTGGCCCCATGAATGCCGTGCTGACACTGAAGAGATTGCTTTTTGTAAAGTAAACATCAGAGACCCAAATTTCAAAAGCAGATGATGAGAAACATTTCTCTTTCACCGATGAATTTAAAGCAACTTATGATGGGGAGCAACTGGAGCTGGTCACACTGTCCTCAGGCAGCCGTAGCAGTAGGGAGGCACTGTACAGATTTTGTTTATTAGAACCTGCTTTGTTGTTTTCTGTAGCAGAGATCATTAAGAAAAGAAGTTTTTCAGATGTAGAAAACATAACCCACATTTTTAATGATCTCCTTCTCTCAGTTCCCCACCAGAGCTAATTATTTTTCGCTTCGTTCTGGTCAGTTAAGAAAACCTATCATTAAAAGGTGACAACTCCTCTAAATATTCCAGCACCTGGGGAGAGGAGGTACTGTGCATCCAACCTTCTGTTTTTAACCCCTGGAAGATTTGAAGATAATTGAATGGAGGTGGCATCTTCTCTAAAATCAGACTTTCCCGTTTGGATTTGGATTCCAAACCAAGGCAGGAAGAGAAGTAACTACTCATGCAATTTCTGAGCTGCACCTGGCTAAGCCTCCTTCGGCGTTCATTCCATACACGCAAACGAAGAGGACAGAACATGAAACAGGAGGCTCTTTCAGAGCAGAGGGGAATTTCGCAAGCATTTGGGGGAATAAAAATATGTCAGAAGCATTATAACTGTCATTAATGCATTATACTTGAAAGGATCTGGATATATCTATCACTTAGCAAGTCACAGTCTCCCTTTTTAGGGGGGGTTCTGAACGTAAAACCCTTACCTGATTTGATGGACCAGTGTTTTCAAGCCAGTCAGCACCTGCTCTCAAACTTGATGTACTCTCAAACTGTTTCAAGTGAAGCCAAAGGATCAGGACTTAATTAGGAATGAAATACTTCTTATACTGATTGGTTCGCTCCAGATCTCCTGAGGGACATAGATTTGTCTCTATCTGGAATCCCCACCCTACCCTCAGCTGCTTTGTGTTTTGTCATTTGGCAGACACTCACCTGCCACACGCGCTGCGATGGGAGAGCGCTCTTGGCAGCGGAGGCTGCACAGCTTTGGGAGCAGGGGAGGCGAGTTGGAGCAGCTTCATCTTGTGAGCGCTCTGGCTTTGCCAAACCAAACAAGACAAGGTGACACGCTTTCCTCGCTGCTCCTCAGCAGACAGACTCATTAGTTATTTGTTGGCCCCACGAGAGATTTTCCTTTCTTTTCCCTTGCAGGGATAACAGTCATTCGAGTGTAACACTTAAATGAAAAGGCTTTACTCCTCTGGCAGGCACGGTGGTGAGAGTCACACCTCTGCTTTGGAAAAGAGCTTTGCTGCCAGCAGAAGCACAGGGGCGAGGTATAGCCACTGCAAGTGGGAATTTCATGGGTGCCCAGTTTCTGGTGCCCGGTTCAGTCCATAGCATCTCTTAAGCATCTCAGCCAAGGCAAAGGTGTAAAGTATTGTTATAAAGGAATGAACCCAGCACGAATTCAGATCAGAAGGGTCTTAACTCCAGAGAAAGAACAAAAAGTAACTCCCTTACAGCCTACAAGAGCTGAGCTCTGATGTCTAGGGCGCTTACTGGGGCAATAAAACTTTGACTGTGTTTTTGGTCATTTCAATAGCACAGAGCTAACCTTGTCATTCCCTTAATTTTTGCAAATCTCTGAACACATCTGTCTAAATATCCATGACCTAGAGGGGAAAAGAATATATTTAAAATACAAAATAGGTGCCAAATCTAACTCATCAGGCTCTGCTGGGATTCCTGAGAGTCTTGGGAGGGGAGACCTCAAGCAGTTTATTTTGGCATCACCCTCAGCTAGGGAATCTTTTGATGGCAGTGGCTCTAGAAGGGACAGACCACGTTTTAAAAAGGAAGCAGGGTAAGAGCAGAAGAGCCTTCAAATGCAAAACCAGTGATAAAATTCATGAGACTTTCACTGTTTTCCACTCAAGGAAAGTAAATGAGAAAAGGGGGGGGGAATACATTTTAAAGTCGTGAGGAAGTCCTTCTCATCCAGGTAATCCTTCTGGCCTCACAGGACTGCCCTTACCACAGTTTAGGTGCTTTATCCCTCCTGGATGGAAGGAAACTGTCCCAGCATAGTGGCACTATCCTTGAGAGCTTTTCTTTTGCTTAAAAAATTTCCCATTGTTAATGTCATGCGCTACTACTTGCACTGCCTCAGAATTCAGCCCCCAAAACAAGGGAAACAGAGGAAAAAGCCCTTCTATCTTTTGAAATCTTATTCAGCTTGTGTCTTCCGTATTCACTTTAGAGCCCCAGTGCTTTTTCCGTGGCTGATCTAGCAAGGAGGACCCAAGGTCTCATTCAAGTTCCATTTTTCTCCAGCATGCAACCAACCCAGTAATTAACGTAACTCAGTTATTATCTTCTTCAAATTATAGTTGTGACTATGACGTCACAAAAAGAACCAAGCAAATGGGGCTTTGGCTAACTGATTTCTTACCTTCCCCACAGCTATTAACATAGGGCTAATGTTTTTGGCTTCATCTAAGGTCAAAAATGTAAGGTAGGAGGAGAAAGAAGAGTATCTGGAGAGCTGTTAGGACCTTTCTACATCTACCTGAAGGGAGGATGTAGAGAGGCAGATGCTGGCCTCTTCTCCCTAGGGTCAGGTTGTGCCAGGGGAGGTTCAGATCAGATTTTAGAGAAAACTTCTTCAGAAAAACAGTGGAGAGGTCTTAGAACAGACTGCCTAGGGAGGGGGTAGAGGCACTGTCCCTGGAGGAGTCCCACAAACAAGCAGATAGGGGGTTTCAGGAGATGGGTTAGTGTTTGGGGATTGTAGGATGGATGGATGGTTGGACCTAATGATCTCAGAGGTCTTTTCCAACCTTGATGACTTTATGTTTCAGACACCAGGCTGGGCTGTGGCACAGTTGGGTCTCATTTCTGCTGTTGCCTGGACAGTGTATGAGCCAGTATGTGCCAGTGTTAACCTACTAGGTCAGGCTGTGTGCCCGAAGTCAGGCTGTCTCCATCTCGCCTGCTCAATCTGTTATATTTTACCTACAATAAGTTGCTCATCAGAGTTCAGTGCAGATAACTTCATCACTAAATGCTTAAGCAAGTCACAGGGGAAACGGAAAAGGATTGTAGCCCCTGATCCAAAGCAACACTGTCTGGAGCATGGATCTCAGTTCCAGGTGAGAGTTCACTAAGCCACAAAATTACACCCTCTATGACCTCCAAAATATTTTGAGTATTTGCCCAATGAAAGTAGAACAAGAGGAGTTGAGAACTTCTCTCTCCTCCACCTAAATAAACCCTTAATATCTCAGTGGTATCAACTCCAATGTCCTCAATGTGAGGAAGGAATGTAATCCTGACCTCCCACATACAGAATAAGTACCCTAATCACTGAGTCCTTGGATAAAAGGAATTGCATCTAGTCCATCATTTCCTCTCCTTAAGAGCATTATAAAACATGATATTTGAGGCTGAATATTTTGTCCTAGATGAGAAAAATCCATTCACATTCCAGTGGAAAAAAATAACTCAGCTGAAGTTCTGCTTTTGTTAAGAATTCCCACTGCACTGATAGCAATTTCCTTTCTCGTTCTTCCCGTTTAGTTATCAACCCAGCCTGCAATATCAGTGATTCACACAGGCATAGCCTAAATCTTTGTTGGCCAACTAGATCATTTAATTAAAACCTTCTGTAAACAATTTATTTGAAAAGCCAACCTTTTTCTGTGTGGAGTAACCACCCCTCCTCCTTTCTTAGAGATTGTTTGAACACGGGAATTAAAAACAAAAAAGGAGGTTTTGACTAAATCCTGTCTTGTGCAGTCTCAGCTTGGGAGGAATTTTAATTAAGTTTGCTATAAATATATATAAACATGTATATACATCTGTGTATGCAGTTTGCTTTACAAGAAAGGTCAGCTAGGAGACCACCTGTCTTTCCTGTTTCCCTCTGCTGAAACCCACTGTCATCCAGTTCTCCTATGGATCCCATGTGGTTCTCCAAGAAACTCGGTTAAACTCAAGTCCCCCCTGCTAGCTGGATTTGCACCATAGAATCAGTTGAGTTGGAAGAGACCTTTAAAATTACCTAGTTGCAACCTCCTGCAATGGGAGACACCTCCCACTAGACTGAGCTGCTCAGAGCCCCATTCAGTCTAACCTGGACCACATCCAGTGATGGAGCATCCACAGCTTCCTTAGGCAACCTGCTTCAGGGTCTCACTACCCGTGAAGTACGCTGTGTCTAACATTTCAAACATCATCTTCAAAAAGACTATTAGTTCTTGTGATGGTTTGGCTCTAGCTGGAAATGAAGTGCTCACCAAAGCCAATTTATCACCTTTCCCTTCTTAGATAGACAGGGGACAGAAAGTTATGAGGAGTTATAATGTAAAGACAACAGTGTAGACAATAACAGTTTAATAAAGCAGAAGCAAAAGCCATGTGCAGAAGCAAAGGCAAATAATAAAGATTATTCTCTACCTTCCATCAGCAGATGGCATTTAGCTGCCCTCCTGACACAGGGTCCTGATACACATAGCTCCAGAGGACAAACACTATCAATGAACTCCTCTCCCTTTTCTTCTTTTCCCTTACTTTTCTATCTGGGGTCACATCATACAGTACGGAAATCCCTTTGGTCAGGCTGGGATTGCTGGCCCAACCCATCCCTCAGCCTGCTGTTGGGCACAATGTTAGAAAGGAAAGAACCCCACAGTCTTGGTGCTGTGTGAGCCCTGCTCAGGAGCAGACAAAATACTGGGATATTATTCATGTCCAGAGCAGAGCTCCCAAGCTCGTGAGGATTTTAGAGAACCAGTGGTATGAGAAGAGGCTGAAGGAGCTGGGCAGGTTTATTTTAGAGAAGAAGAGGCTGAAGGGGGAACCTGGTTGCCCCCTACAACTACCTGAAGGGAGGTTGTAGAGAGGTGGAGGTTGGTCTCTTTCTCCATGGTGACTGACAACAGAAGCAGGGGCAACGGTCTGAAGTTGAGGCAGGGGAGGGTTAGATTGGATCTGAGGAAGAAATTCTTTACAGAAAGAGTGGTGGGCACTGTAAGGGCCTTCTCAGGGAGGTGGTGGAGTCCCCATCCCTGGAGGTGTTGAAGAACCGTGTAGCCATGGTGCTTCACGCCCTGCTTGAGTGGCAGCATGGAGGGGGTTCGTTTGTGTTTGTCAGTCTCTCAGGTATTGAGGTTTTTTGTTGGTGTGGGGATGGTTGGACTCGGTGACCTAAGAGGTCCTTTCCGACCAGGATTATTCTGTGATTCTATGATTATCAACACCCCTGTAGTTACCAACACAAACATAGCACCAGAAGAGATGTCATGGGAAGAATCAACTCCATTGCAGCTAAACCAAATGCAGTTACAGAGAACCAGCCCTAAGACTTTTGCAACAAGAGCTGACAATGTCCATTTCATGAGGAGTTCCAAACTTAGGTAAAGAAAGCCTCTTGAAAACATCCTCAACTATTAATTCAGGCAAAAATAGGGGCTGGAAAAATCAGTACCAGGACAAGGTCCAGCACCAGGAAACCTGCCTGGTTTTGTTTTATAGTCCTCCAGCTCTTCTAGGAGCAGAGAGAATCTGAAATTTGATTAACCAAAACTGAAAAAAGTTACTCAGCACTTGTGTCCCAGAAAGCTAAGCACATCCTAAGCTGCATCAAGAGAAGCATGATCAGTAAGTAGACGGAGGTGATCCTTCCCCTCTAATCTGCTCTCGTGAGACCCCACTTGGAGCACTGCGTCCAGTTCTGGTGCCCCCAACACAGGAAGGATATTGAGCTGATGGAACGTGTCCAGAGGAAGGCCACAAGGATGACTGGATGGCTAGAGCAACTCTTCTACNGTGCTGATGGCAGGGGGTTGGAACTAGATGACCTTTATGATCCCTTCCAACTTGAACCATTCTATGAATCTGTGAAAGCAAAAGGCCACAGTTTACAACCAGTAAAGAGAACCCAGCCTGGCTGAGATTGGAACTTCCATTTAATAACTCATTCAAAATATGTTTGTCAAAATATTTGGAAAGATGGAAAGAGGAGAAAAATTAAGAAGTGTCCTGTCATTTCAGGAAGGTTGAAACTTGAGGCAGGGAACCAACACCCCCAGGGACAGGTTGCTGAGAACCTGGGATGCCAGGCCAGTAGGAGCACCTCCTCCCCATCTGCCAATGAGCTCAATGGGTTCCTGAAGAGCGAATTTCACTCAGCCCCTCCTCACTGCAGAGTATTAAGTTTGAACATTTGGGCTGAGATTTTGGATCACTCTTCCTTCCCAAGAACCCAGTTCCATGTTCCTTCTGTACCCTAGCTTCTTATGAGCCATATAAGATGCAATTCTGTGTGTTACCTGTATATTTTTACACCACAAGACACAAGTGAATCAAGGGGATGTGAGGTTGTTAATTATAGAATCAGAATCCTTAGGGATCAGAAGGGACCTCAAAAGATCATCCAGTCCAATCCCCCTGCCACAGCAGGATCATCTAGACCAAGTCACACAGGAACACAGCCAGGAGGGTCTGGAACATCTCCAGAGAAGGAGACTCCACAACCGCCCTGGGCAGCCTGTTCCAATGCTCTGTTACCCTCCCTGGGAAGAAGTTCCTTCTGATATTTATTCACAGTGTAGACTGGTGGCTAAATAAAGTAGAAGTGTTATTGTATACCTACTGATGTCTTTTCTGGAAGGAATAATGTTGTATTTATGTAAGGACCTCAGTCAGTACGTGGTTCAGGCTGTGCTTAGCACATTGGCTATGTGTGCGTGTGATGCTGTGATGCAGATACAGATGTGTTGATGTATAAACACCACTGCCCTGTAGAGCCTACAGTCTTCTAAAGCTTTTAACACCGTTCATCTCATCTACCAACTAATTCTTCCTCTTAGCATCCTGCTGACCTCAGCACAGGTCTTACATGCTGCTTCCTCACCTAACCTGCTCGCTCTGACGATTTGTTCCTGTAGAACTCTTGTACCAGGCACAGATGATGCTGCCATACTAAGAACCTCAGCAAATACAGAGACACTGGTGAGAGCTCCTTGAAACCCACAGACAGGTCTTCTGAGCCATATTGTTTCCAACCACAGCTCCCTCTGACCTATGGTTATTCACCATTTAGGCTCATTCAGCAGCAGAAGCAAAACACAGAGGCAGTAAATCCCACTGCAATCCTCTCCGTATGCAACACACTTTATTATAACAGAATAAGGGGTTCAGCTCTGCTGGACCAAATCAAGTTGGCCAATGTTAAGTATCACATTTTGGATTCAAATCCCTGCTAAACCCTCTGCTTATACTCGTGGTTAACATTATTTTTATATCTGTCTTCAGAAATGAAAGACAGCAGCAGCTCACACGTAGCAGCAACAGCATCAGCAGCTTTTAAAGGCCAGCTCCATAGATTAAAGGGTGATACACTGAGCACCAAAATCCCACCACCCCAGTGTCTACTGATTAGGTTGGGAGAAAAGCTGAGTGACAAACATGCTTCCAATCTGCCTAGCTCATGCAGCGAAATGGAGCGATCTGGCCTGAAAAGGGATTTAGACTTTTGTTGTGCACAAGGGGAGAAAAAGCTGATTTAAATCCATCAACAATGCTCTCCCTCTTGGTGATCTCGGAGATAAGGAACAGAGTCTGGACACAGTTCATATCCTACCTCTCCCCAGGCCCCACACTTCCACTCAAAGACAAAAGCTGGCAGATGAGGGCAAACGATGCCGTCTTGCCGTTGAGCGTTGAGCCGCCTGCTCCCCCTGCAACACGTTGTACAATGCACAGAGCCTGCCTGGGGCACTGGGGCTAGTGGTTTTTAAAGGGAGACTGAATGCACAGACCATAGGAAGAGGAAGATACAGCCTTTTAGTTCATCAAGGCCATTGCTATTAATTAATGCATAGCTATTAATGCTATTAATGAGTAGCACCGCATGTGTACAAAGGATGTTTACAGCCAGGAAGGAGGGGCTTCATTTACACCAGAGAATAACAGCAGCCTACAGCTGGTACAAACAGGGCGGGCAAGGAAGAGACACCATTAAAAAAGAAGCAAACAAGCCAGACCCACCCAAACTAAAACGAAAGGGAAAGGAAATAAGGTTTCTAAGGGAGAGCTGTTAGATCCCCTTAAGAAGGAAAGCAGACCACATGGTTTCCTTTATCCTGGTTGTTTAATATATGCCATCCCCACGCATTTCACCGTGACTGCCACGAGTAGCGAGCCATTACATTCTCTCCTTATCTCCTGTCATAAGGACTGAGAATGAGAGGATAACCCCTTTTGCTGAAACCTCTCTCGCACCCCTGGAAGAAGAATAAAATAGGGTTTGCCTTGTTTTAGCTAAAAGTCACCAAAAAAAGGGGGTAAGAACAACACAATCTAGACGGGCTGCATGCAGATCTGCCCTTTGCTCCTCTTTAACTGCACGCATCTAGAAAAATATAAAGGGATGCATGTGAGGATAGCTGGCCCACGCAGAAAGCAGAGGGCTTATTTTCTTCTGGCAAAAATACAGTTATGAAGAACCCAAACAAAATGGTTGCTGGAAAACAGCAGCAGCCATCACCTCTGCTACCCCTACAGATGCCCCCGGCGATAGGCGCTAGTGCAGAGCTTTCTCATTCACTATGACTAAAACAGAGTCCAGCAAGTGCTTACTGCTGCCATCTTTGGAGAGCAGTATTCAGATGCAGATTGTCTTAAATCCCATCAACCCATTCAGGCGTTTGTCTGGCCCTGCGTGTGCAGGTGTTTAGATGCGTTTATATATACACACGCTCACCACCCTCACTGTGTGCCCACCTTCTCTCCAGCCTCTCGTTCAGAGAGAAGGAGCAAAAAATCGTCCAAGGCAAGAACGTGTATTTCCAGGCGACTTTGTCAGATGCTCGTGTGTGCATCTTATAAATATTTCATACCAAATATTTAACATCATTCCTTCCCCAATCGGATCAGCTTTGAAATGCTCCTCAAAGTGAATTCTCCCCTAACAATGGCTTGACGCAGAAGCCTTTTTTCTCGCTTAAGAAGAAGAGGCTGCACGTGGTCTGCTACCATAGCAGCATGAAGAGTTCTTATTTAATGGAAAATAAAAGATACTTTACATTAATTCAGTGGGGGAGGGAAAAGCTGGGCACATGCGTACCTTGCGCTTCAAACATGGAGGAGCATCATACCTTGACCTCCCCTCTCCTGGTCCCATGGTTATTACCCAGCCTGCATTAGAACCATAATGAGAAGTGACAAGTTTATGTAAATGATCCACGCAAGGATTTTGCTCTTGTAAAACAGAGCAGTTACTCTGGGCTTTCTAATTATTTCATGCCTTGTGGTTCTGTGATGGGGCAGAGATGACTATTACTTGAAAAGTATATTGTGATTGACAAGTCACTGTCCCCCTGGAACTCATTAAGGCTTGTGCTTTGCAAGAGGGGGTAGAAAACCCTACCAGGCACACACACGCACCCCCCTCACCCCGGTGTCAGTTGTTCTTTCAGATCATTTGTTGGGATTTTTGCACTGATAGAGAATAGCATGATCTGAAAGTATCTCCAACAAGTACCACCTCCCCGCTACAAATCGACCAATTATCCTCTGCTTTCCCATTTTTATTTTAAAAAAATCTCTAAGATTAGCAGCAACACACCCGCCAAACACACTGGATTTCAGCACGCTGGATGGGAAAGCCAGTTGTTTCACAGTACATTATTCAACACAACAGGGAACAGAGATGGGCTGGGACATGGGACAAGGGCTACCATAAACGCTGTCACTCACTAGTGCGTTTCTGCTGCTATGTGACCGGCACCAAGTGCCTTCCAGTACAGACAGAGGCTGTTCTGCTGCCCCTCTGTGACCCATTTGCCTTTCTTTTCTAATTGATATTTCTGGCCTTCAAACTTGCAAACAAAATGACAATTTGTTTGGGGGAAGCAGAGTCCCTTTCTTTTCACCCATAGACCACGCTAACCGTCGAGAGCGGAAAAATCCTATTCAGGCAGCTGCATTAATGTTTCCCATTGTAGAAAGGGTTTTGAATTCTGCTGCTGGTTTGGGATGTAACACAGTTTAGCATAAAATCAATTCATTGTTAACTCCATTGTGGTTGGATCTTATGGGCCTGCAGCATTGCTTACTTTTAGTTGCATTTGATTTGTGGTTGAAGTAAATCCTCTGGAGACACTTACGAAAGGCACATGGCCCAGTTCAGTTCTTCCATTAGAAAACACGAGCGCTCTGGTTGCTTAAAGCTGCCTCAACCTTTGCAAACAAACAAAAAACCACCACCCCAAACCAATGGGCTTTTAGTCGTTTGGTTTGAGCAGAGGTGGGGTACTTAACTCATCACCTTTCCAGCAGTCCACTGCGTCTGCAAGAACGAAGATGGGTGAATGTATGATTTTACTGTGATGCTCCACAGTGGCATTGTATTGGCATAACAGCAACTCTGCTCTAATACTTGTGCTGTCTAATTTATCATTAAAATTTATCATATTTCTGAAAATACCCAACCAAAACAACCATCCTGGTCATGGATATTCAATAATCTTCATCAAATCCTCAAGATTCAATTTGTTAAGCTTAGGTCAAAAGCTGTGCATCACTGATAGTCGGTCACCATAAAGACAGAAATACAGGAAGAGAAAATGAAAACAGTGAAAAATAGGAGGAAAAACAGAGATATGACTCTGCTAGCTGCATTTGGAACCAATGAAAAGTAAATACACCAGAGATAAAGGGAAGTTTTCACATGCACTGAGCACTGCCTTCATTGCTGTGACTCACGAGGCTGAAAAGCACAGGCGTAGGTTAGTGCAAGGATTACCAAGCTCTGCCTTTTGAATATGGGCAGCTTGCAAGCAGCTCAAGTGCACTCAGGCTGAGGATGAATCATATGGCCAGGAACAAAGTGCAGCAGTCATGTCACTCCTGTGCCAGTCCAAAATTGCGGTTCTAGGAGGAAGTGAGTTTGCAGGAAGAGCAGAGGCCAGTATCACTAAGCTTCTCTGGCATGTGGTTTTGTGCCCTTCAATACTGCTTTTGCAGTGAGAGGCCACAATCATCTCCTGCTGGTGAACTGCACCCACTGCTTCTCCTATCCTTGGTTCTCCAAGACACAAGCCTGATGGCTCTCAGCCACTTGAGAAATTCAACATATAGAGAGAAGGTCACTTAGCCTTGTCTGTGTGCTCACCTGGTGCCTCTATCCATTGAGTCAGACTTCCTGGGAATGACAGGAGGAACCTGTCTTTTAACATGCCATGCGATCTGGAGGCCATCCGATAGGAAATACAGTTTTACATGTAAGCTGAGCAAGTACAAACTGAGGGACTGCCCACTAATCATTTCACCAGCACAGGACTTTTCTACTAAGAAAATTGTACCTTAGCTTTGCTCAACCAGCTCAAGTTATCACTCCAGCAATAGCTCAGTCTCTCCTTGAGTGTCTTTCAGAGGCAGCAGGAGAGAGACACCAGGGTTTTTATTGGTACAGCAGCTGAAAACCTAGTGCTTATGCATTTTTAATAGCAGAAAATACATAGGCTTCAGGTAAGCCTTCTGCTACGATTCCCATCCACAACAGGATTACAGACCAGTTCTTAAAACACCTACTCTGAGACCCAAACAGAAAACAGAGGGCTCCTTGAAATGGAATCGCTGGGGAGTTTGGAGTCCCCTTGCTCCAGGGGATAAGCAGAGACTTTTTCAGTTTTATGGAGACTCTTTTGTCACTGCAGCAACCATTAGCCTGTAACCACAGCGATGCAGAAAGAGTGATAAGTACTTGCAATGAAAATATTTTCATAGAGGAAAGCACTGGAGTCACTTCTATAGAGGCTGTCTAAAGCTTAACCAGTAGAAAAAGAGCTTAACAACAATTTGAAGCGAACAAGCTCAACTGAATTCACCAAGTGACTTAGAAGAATAGGTCATTTACACTGGATGGGCTTTGGAAGGGAGTGCTCAACATCTATCAGTTATGGTTATAGTCAACATGCCTTAGTTTTAACAGCCCAATTGCTCTAATGAGGTTTCATTATCGCTTTGAAGAGTACAAGTTGTGATCACATACATAAAGACCCAGCTCTGGAAACTCTTGATCATGAGCGCACAGCATCAGCCACAACCACTAACTCTGTGGAAAGTGGACTCAAGGAGAAATTAACAGTTTATTCAGAGAACATCGCAGAGTTTGGTTATAAAAAGAGACTCCAAGAAGCTGAACCGTTTGTTTCAGCGCTGGTGGCAATCTGGTCTGTTATATCACACAGGAGAATGGTCTACACTTCAATGAGGTCTGGGTGATTATTGATTGAAAAGTTTATCCAGGCTCTTGAGGAAGTGTCTGGCTTTTACATCACTCCATGGGGATAACACAAAGCACTACTGATGACAAATTTTAAGTTAAATTCTGCTTATTTTGGAAAGGAGCAAATCATATCATGTGAGGCCTGTGTTGTATCTTCCCAGAGTGGCCGAGCTCCAAATCCTGTCTATTCCTTGGAAAAAAAAAGTATTTTATTCAGTGCATCTGTATATGTAGATATGTGTTTTATCTAGATATTTGTAATCTATGTGTTTATAAATAGAATCATAAGGGATCAGAAGGGACCTTGAAAGATCATAGAATCACTAGGGATTGGAAAAGACCTTGAAAGATCATCCAGTCCAATCCTCCTGCTACAGTAGGACACCCAGACCAAATCACAGAACTGAACATTATGGATTGAAAGTGACATGGAAGGACCATCCAGTCCAATCCCCCTGCCACAGCAGGATCAGTCAGAGTAGGTCCAGGTTTGTTTCAAACATCTCCAGAAAAGTAGACTCTACAAATTCCCCATGCAGCCCCCTCCAGTGCCCCGTCACCCTCACTGGGAAGAAGTTATAGAATCAGTCATGGTTGGAAGGGACCACAGGATCATCCAGTTCCAATCCCCCTGCCATGGTAGGGACATCCCACCCTAGAGCAGGCTGGCCAGAGCCTCATCCAGCCCAGCCTTAAACACCTCCAGGGATGAGGCCCCAACCACCTCCCTGGGCAACGCATTCCAGGCTCTCCCCACTCTCACGGTGAAGAACTTCCTCCTCACATCAAGTCTCAATCTCCCCATCTCCAGCTTTGCTCCATTCCCCCTAGTCCTGTCACTACCTGAGATCATAAAAAGCCCCTCCCCAGCTTTTTGGTAGCCCCCTTCAGATACTGGAGGCCACATCTAGATCATCCATAGTATACAGGTGTTTAAGGTCTTTAGACCTGGCTGTTTGAAGCCATACAAGCCTGATGATCTTCCTCAGGTTGTGAAGCTTGAGGATTTGACTTCCTTTTTAAATATTTAAGGAAACCAAAGTAGCCATCCCACAGGGAAAACCTCATTTCCCCATTCCATGAACAGGGCTGAGAGTCTCCCCAGTATACTCCCCGATAGACACTTGCTGGTTTCAGAATCCCAGAAATGAGCATCACAGCACACTCAGAAAAAAAACTGAAGGGTGCAGAGCAGAACTGGATTTCAGCTTAGGAGGGCTGCCCCCTCCAAACACCACCGAGAAGATGACAGGACTGTGAGGCTGAAGTGGTCAAAGACTCTGCTTCTTGGAGAGAAAAACTAGACTACTTCAGAGAGCTTAAACCATCTACACAGCACCATCAGGGGACACAGCCAGAGGAACTTAAACTAACCACTTGGTTTGGGTTTATTAATAACAGCAGAGGCCACAACTAAATGCATCAGGGATCTGAACCCTCTCTAGGCAGAAGACAAATTCCATGAGCTTCATTTGGTGAGTTCAGTATGAAATACAACTGCATCCTGAAGGTCTCAGTAGAGAATATTCACAAAGCACTGGTTTTAAACGCTTAGGACCTAACATCTGTAGCTGACTTTTCCATATGCATCTCTGCTCTTTACCTTGCCCCCGTCCTGCTGTGAAATGTACAATAATTGCACAGCAGATGACTTCTGTTTTCTAAGAACATGACATGGCCATTATTAATGTGGCCTGGTATTAGTCAGTTTTCCTTTTCATCTTTATCAGACATCTATCTCTCTCTCTCTGAGGTCTTGTTTACATAAAACAGTGCACTGGGATGCATGGTGCTTAATGAGTTTCTGTATAACCAGAGCAGAGCGAGTAAAGCACACTACTCATTCAAATTACGCATCGTTTGACCAGTTAAAGAGAAAGAGAGCTCCAGCAAATGCTGCCAGAAAGCTTCTTTCCAATTTGGTTTTTATTTCTGCAAAGAACAGCCATAAAACTATGAGTTAGAACAACGTTGCTTTGGCTCCAAGCAGAAGCAGTAGGAAGAGAAAAACCCCGGTCGTGCTCGTATTTCATGCTCCCTGATCAGCAAACGTTTCCTTCCGACATCCACATGCACTGCCAAGGATGAAGTCAAACTCTTGTCTTAGTGGGTCTGACTACACTGAGGGTTCTGAGAGCAGTTCCTAGCTACAGAATCATATTTTGCCTTGGATTCTTTAGGCTGGAGAAGAAGAGAATTGGCGGAGAACTCTCTATAACTACCTGAAGGGAAGTTGTAGACAGGTGGGGGTCAGGCTCTTTTTGCAGGCAACTAGAAACAGGATGAGAGGGTAGGACCTGAAGCTGCACTGGGGTTGGGTTAGGTTGGCTGTTAGGAAGCCCTTCTTCACAGACAGGGTGATCAGACCCTGGAATGGACAGCCCAGGGCAGTGGTGGAGTCCCCATCCCTGGAGGTGTTTAAGAGGAGATTGGATGTGGCACTTAGTGCACCCTGGTCTAGCTGATGTGGTGATGTCAGGTCATGGGCTGGGCTGGAAGATCTCAGGTCTTGTCCAGGCTCAATAATTCTGTGATTCTCATGCACAAGTGCACATGGTCCATCTAACACCTCCTGCTTTCTAGTGAAAACAAACAGGTGAGGATGCAGAGCTCTACAGCTTCACAGACAGCAGCATCCACGTAATTCATGACATTCCAATGGCCCTGAGTGTTCTGCTGCACACATCGTGAGCAGAGACAGACATGTTTGCCTGCCAGCACAGGGAGATATGCAGCATGGCTAAACAGCTTTTAGAAAGCAGCACAGTACCCACAAAAGTCAGAGAACACAAGATTTACCAGTCTAGTTATAAACGAGTCCTTCCCACAAGTAAGGCAAACGATCACAATGGTTGTGACAGCTGGTTCCCTTGGGTGAGCACTGCATAATACAACCACAGGCTGCCTTGTGCAAGCTCCCATGAAGCCCCCACCACAAAAGCCTACTAGAGGCTGAAAGGGCAGAAACAAAGTCCCATAGCACACGCTCTTCAAAACTATTCTGAGTCATCTCATCAGGACACACAGCATCATAGAATAAATTAGGCTGGAAAGGACCTTGAAGACCACGTAGTTCCAACACCCCTGTTATGGGCAGGGACACTTTTCACACTAAACAAGGTTGCCCAGAGCCCTGTCCAACCTGGCTTAGAACACTTCTAGGGAAGGGGCATCAAGAGAGCTGCTTCAATCCCCAAAAGAGAAGGACTGTGTCTGCATATAAAATGTAAAAATAGTGAGCTTCAAAATCAAGAGATGAGTTCTTAGTTACTGGGATGGCCCATCACAGGCACAAGACACTTCCAATGTCATGTCACACTTCTACAAGCTCTGATGCCATCATGTTTCCCACAGGAGCCGCAAGAGCAGCGGGAAAATGGAGGGTGTGAAATTGCTTTGTGTCATAGAATCATTAGGGATCAGAAGGGACCTCAAAAAATCATCCAGTCCAATTCCCCTGTCACAGAAGGATCACCTAGACCAAGTAGAACAGGAACACAGCCAGGCGGGTCTGGAACATCTCCAGAGAGACTCCACAACTCCCCTGAGCAGCCTGTTGCAATGCTCCATCACCCTCACCGTGAAGAAGTTCCTTCTGATACTGATATGGAACCTCTCTGTTCCAGCTTGCACTCATTGCCCCTTGTCCTGTCACCAGATGACACTGAGAAGAGCCTGGCTCCATCCTCCTGACACCCACCCCTCACAGATTTAGAGATATTAATGAGGTCACCCCTCAGCTTCCTCTTCTCCAAGCTCAAGGGACCCAGCTCCCTCAGCCTTTCCTCATCAGGGAGGTTCTCTGCTTCCTTCATCATCTTCATTGCTCTATGCTGGACACCCTCCAGCAGCTCTGTGTCCTTCTTGAACTGAGGGGCCCAAAACTGGACACAATACTCCCTCTGCTCTTCTTTCCTTACCCCTATTCTGTACTGCAACCTCCAGGAATGACAGCCTGGCTCTACAGGCTCTCTGACAGAATCCAACCCACGAGGATCCCGAGGGCCCAGGGGCGCTCTATTTTTTGTATATTCTGCAATACAGTCAAATGAACGTGTCAGATTAGCCCAAACTGGCACCCTCAGCCCAGAAGCCCAAATTGGATTTAACAGCGAATAAGAATAGCTCTATCAGCCAGTAAATAATGGAAAGCCAACTTGCCTGAACCAGAAAATGATTTGAGAGCATTATGCTGATACCTACTTTGGGCTAACGGAAAACTCCCTATGCCAGTCAGCAGTAAACTTTGCTTTTGTCATCAAAATAAAGTAGGAGCATTCTCACATTGTGAATGTTTACAGGACTGTTAGGTGAGATGCTCCTCCTGCCAGCAAAATTGCCTCTTAACATTGAAGCCTTGACTGAAATGTGAAGACCTATTCTCACAGTAACGTTTAGAGCTTTGTGTTTGTGAGGAGGTCAGGCTGTTGGGGATACCATGGATCGTGCTGCACGTAAGCACTCTGGAGTAAGAGTCATAAGATGTGAAAATAAGCAGTGGTCAATAGCAAAGAAAGAGTTAACCCAGTCATCTATGAGAGAAATAAAACACTCAGTGCTTTAGGAAACCTCTCTGGATCTGTTTCTCGGTGTAATTTGATCAGGACATGGTCAGTCCCAGTCTGGAGAGACTAAAGGAACTGTTTTGGGTCATTCCACAGAACCAGAGTGTTAGGGATTGAGGTGACCTCAAAAGATCATCCAGTCCAATCCCCCTGCCACAGCAGGATCCCCTTAGATCCAGTCGCACAGGAACAGTCCAGGCAGGTTTTAAACATCTCCAGAGAAGGAGACTCACACAGCCCCTCTGGGCAGCCCCTTCCAGTGCTGTAACCCTCACTGGGAAGAAGTTTATCTTTATGTGGAATCTCCTCTGTTCCAGCTGACACCCATTGCTCCTGGTCCTATCATTGGGTGCCACTGAACAGAGCCTGGCTCCTTCCTCCTGACACCCATCCTTTCCATATTGACCAACATTCATGGGGTCAGTCCCTTTTCCCAAGGTAATGAGACCCAACTCACTCAGCCTTTCCTCATCAGGGAGATGCTCCACTCCATCATCTTTGTGGCTCTGTGCTGGACTCTCTCAAGCAGTTCTGTGTTCCTTCTGGAACTGAGGAGTCCACAACTGGACACAGTATTCTAGATGTGGTCTCACCAGGACAGAGTAATGGGGGAGGAGAACCTCTATCTAGTAACCACTGCTGGATGCCATTGGCCTTCTTGGCCACAAGAGCACATTGTTGGCTCAGAGTCATCCTGCTGTCCTACTAGGACCCCCAAGTCCCTCTCTCCTACTCTGATTTCCAGGTGGTCAGTCCCCAACCTATACTGGTCCCTGGGCTTATTCTTGCCCAGATGCCAGACTCTAACACTGCCCTTATTGAATTTCATTTCATTTCTAGATGCACTACCTTTTTCAAAAGGGGATTTTTTTTAATTCAAAAGATATCCAGGTTATTTCACTGCCTGAAGAGTGGTCCTCTGCAAGCATGCAAGACATGCGGCTTGCTTGATAAAACAGGAATGTGCATTAAACAGCATTAAAATAGAACTTTGTGTTTAAAACACTGACCTTGCCTTATAACTATGAGCATATTCTGAAGGAGGAAAGTGAAACGAGCAGTTTCCTCAAGAAATACCATTTCAAAGCCCTGCAGCTCTCAAGGGTACCAGTCCAACAGCATGGAACACCAACAAGCCTGTAGTTGCTACTACAACAGGCAGGGAATTCTAGTGAAAGGAAGCAAAGCAGTCAAAGGTGCTGGAAAACCTGAAAGTCTTTAAGTTAGAAGATGTTCAGAAACCCAGAGAAGAACTGTAAAGAATTGGTAATTAAAAATTAAGATGGGCAGTGGGTTATTTTGACAGAATTACTTGAGTATGAGACAGTGTTTATGGAGGAGGAAGAGGTTTCCTTTTTTACTCAGCTCATGGTTGCATTTGAAAGCAACTACATAGAATCATAGAATCATCAGGGATCGGAAGGACCTCAAAAGATCATCCAGTCCAATCCCCCTGCCACAGTAGGATCACCTAGACCAAGTCACACAGGAACACAGCCAGGTGGGTCTGGAACCTCTCCAGACTGGAAGGGACTGCAGGATCATCCAGTTCCAACCCCCAATGTGAGAAAACTTAAGTGTGTTCATCTCAGATCCAAACGCTCTTGAGAAGCACACTGCTCCATTTCAGTGCAGCAAAGAAATCCCAGGCTTTCTAGTCGAATAGGATATCGGTTTCTGCAGCACACAGTCTGATTATTATGAATCTACTTCCACAGGCTTCATGCAACCCCTTCCTTAAGTCTATTTCCTCTAGCTCCATAATCCACGACGCTGAATGCTGTTCCACATAACAACAGGCTAATCACTGCCCTACTTTCAAAAATGCAAAAAGTTTTTGACTTGCTGCATACTGGAACTTCCCAAGCAGCCTATAAACCCAGCCAGCCAATTCCTCTCCCCATTTCCTTGCTCCGTGTTATCTCCCTTAGCATCTTGTCTTGTGCAGCTCAATTTAGATTGCAGTGTCTTCGGGACAGAGGCCATGTAAATCACCCTCATGAGTACTGAGTAACAGCAGAATCTGACTTTGGAGACATAAAACGTTTTGCAGGCTTTCAGTCCTACAAGTCATCTCAAACTTGCAGACTCTCCTGGATGGACAACTGGAAAGCAAGACTGCACAGGCTATTAAATAAGGAAAAATAAAGAGTGAGGGGAGAGGGAAGTTCTTCAGTGCCTTGATGAGCATTCTCACTAAGCTGCACCCAGCTAAGTTCTCAGCCTGTTGAAGTCAAAGATAATTCTGTTCTGTCAGAAAGGGGAGTTTTGTGTCAAAGTAGTAGAGGATTCCCACAAAGGATTGTTCTGGTGTTAGAACTATTAAGGTTCATCCACCAGACCTGGCAACTCAAGTCATAGGACAAGGGGCAGTGGGTGCCAGCTGGAACAGAAGAGGTTCCCTATCAATATCAGCAGGAACTTCTTCCCAGGGAGGGTAATGGAGCACTGGAACAGGCTGCCCAGGGGGGTTGTGGAGTCTCCTTCTCTGGAGATATTCAGGACCCACCTGGATGTGTTCCTGTACAACTTGGTCTGGGTGATCCTGCTGTGGCAGGGAGATTGGACTAGATCTTTCAAGGTCCCTTCCAATCCCCAAGGTTTCTATGATCCCATGGGCTGTCTGCATTTATCTGCTAAAATCACACACTGCACTGCAAGTGATATTGAGAGTTCAGATTTTACCAGTGTCTTCAAAAAAACCCAAAAAAAAAAACCCACAGGAGGGTAAAAACAGCCTGGAACAAGTAAACAGGAAGAGAGAAAGGAGGTCATTCCATGTCGAGTAAAGCTTTTGACTGAGGAAAAAAAAATATACATTCTGGGGCATCCAAGTATCTCTTATCCATAAGGCAGGAAAAACTTGCTCTAGGAAATTCACAGGGCATAAAAGCAGTAAAAATAGTTACAAACATTAGTTTTCAGATGACTTGTGGAGTGTAGACAGTGACTTTTCCCCTTCATCACCTTTATCCAACAATTTTCCCTGGCATGAATCAAGGGTGGCATTCCGGGAGATGTTTTAGTGGTCCAGGTCAGTGTGCAACAGTTGCCTGCACCTGTGACATCAACTAAAGCCCTCCAATCCAATCTATCAGCTTCACTCAGCTTCTGATCAGGATTTTGCTATCTGTGAATGAAATGTAGGGATGAGGAGACCTATCTATAACTTTTAGGGGTGTTGTTTTCCCCTTCAGTCACAGTAAGAGAGTCAGCAACCCACCCCCAACCACTGTTTGTCTGTCCTAGACCCTTGAATTGCAAAGTCCAGGTTTGGTTCCAATGAGGAGTTAAATTTGGTTTGAAAGAGAGGATGTTCCTGGTACACCAGAAGCATTTTGGGTCTTCCTGGGGAGAATCCCACCCTTCAGACCACAGTAGGTGGGAAAGGAGAAGAAAATGGAGAAAAACAAGGCTGAATCCCCCTTATTTTGCCTTAGAAGATTGTACATCAGACAACTGTGCTGTACCATGTCAGGCTGGGAGTTCTCTTTGCCATCGCTTTTTCCTGGCACAATGGACACAATCAGTGAAGGCAGATTAATGAAATGAGAACAAGGACTTGTTCATTTAGAACCTTCTGGTAAAGCAGAAGCAACCGTATTAACAGTGTCCTCTAGGCTCGGCCCTTTGCAGAGAGCAGCTCTGCTTTATGTAGTTTAACCCCATACAAAATACTTTTCATCAGCATGCACTCAGGGTTAGCAGTACACGCTGTAGAGGTACAAATCAGAGACCTGTATGATAGGATTCCCAGCTCCTAGACTCTTCAGCATGAGATGGAAGTTACCTATGCACCCCAAACACATGAATGTATTCCAGTCTACAAACTGCTTTATTACTAATGAAATTGCACTTCATTAAGGTGGCTCACACTCTGACTCTCCAAATTGAGTTAAGCATTTAAGGTCTAGGGGTTAGGGAGGTGTTGGGATGAGGGCTGGACTTGATCACGGAGGTCCTTTCCAGCCGTGAGGATTCTATAAATGGTAAAGATTGCTGCACATTGTTTTGCTTCTCTGCATTTTGAAGGTGTCCTGGATATCTGGTTCACGTAGTACTGCCTCTTAGAAAGCAGAGGCCACAGAACAGACCCAGTGATATCAAGCATCTAGCAAGGGCTACATGTGAATGCTCTCAAAGAGGTGAGCTCTGACATGCAGCTCCACAACTCCTGCAATTTCTCTCTGTTCTGAAGAGCTGATACGATGCCCGACCATCTCTTTGTTGTAAGAGTCTGGGAATTTCCTGCAAAGCATGTAATATGCTTGAGGCATCGAGGTTTGGGTTGATTTTTTTTCACATTTACTTGCCAAAAAAAAGGTCTATTATTTGGCATTTTTCCATGGTGACTTCATTCAAAGGCTATGAAGAAAATGAAAATGGAAAACACCTTTCAGTTACAAAAGGCCACTCACAGCACTTAGAATCTTAATAGTTCAAACCACAGTAAGCACCTTCAGGACCCAGATGAAACCCCTAAGAGATTCGTAGCAGCTAGCCATAAGCATCATCAAGCTAAGTGCAGTAAGTGCAGGAGAGCTGTTTCGTTCAGTATCCAATGCAACGGGGTCAGAGCTCGGAAGAGTACAGTTTGTCTTTTTACTGTGATTGACCCGGGAATAACGTCACTGCGTCTTGCCTCAGTTTCCCCAGCACAAGCAGATGAAATCATAGAATCATAAGGGATCGGAAGGAACCTTGAAAGATCATCCAGTCCAATCCCCCTGCCACAGCAGGATCACCTAGACCAAGTCACACAGGAACAGATCCAGGCAGGTCTTGAATGTCTCCAGAGAAGGAAACTTCAGAACTGGACACAATACTCCAGATATGGTCTCACCGGTGCAGACTAAAGGGGAAGAACTTCTCTTGATCTGCNCTCATCCCTGGGGTTATTCTTGCCCAGATGCCAGACTCTCCCCTGACCCTTGTTGTTCCTCACTCCATTTCTCTCTGCCCAGCTCTCCAGCCTGTCCAGGTCTCACTGAATGGCAGCACAGTCTGCTGGGGTGTCGGTAACACCACCCAGCTTTGTGTCAGCAGCAAACTTGCTGACAGTGCCCCCAAATGCTGCATGTACCCACTTGTGGTCAAAGAGGAGGCAGAATACAACACATAGTCCTGCAAAGTGCTTTTCTCTCACATCCTTTTAAATAGTTTTTGAATAGTTTAATATTGCCTCTTGCAGAGTTACAGGATTCCATAAAAGTTATCATTTGCTTTAAAAGGGCTCTCAACCTTTCTTCATTATAAAATCTGTTGCTATGACCCTTGTTTTCAGGAAGGCCACAGAGAGGTGGCCACATTATCTCCAAATTGATCTGATTTAAGAGCTTGTGGTGCTTTGAATGCAGAGATTGCAATTCCCATACAGGAAAAGTAGGTTTGGGATCCTTAAATGAAACACTCTAGAATCAGGTCTTTTAGTTCTTTGCCTTTTAATGATTTCTTTGTGCTAAACTTGAGATATCCAAGAGTACTAAGGATGGCAACTAAGTGTTTAGAGCTTTTTTTCCCCTTTTATCACACTCCAAGAAGACCAAGAGTCTCCTGGTTTATATAAGAAATAGTATGAAATAGTAGTAGAGAGGCTATTGTCCCCCCCTGTTACTGGTGAGGCAGCACCCTGAATACTGCGCTCAGCTTTGAGTCCCTCAGCACAACACGTTGAGGTGATGGAGCATGGCCAAAGACAACAAATCTACTAGAGGATCTGCAGAAAAGTCTTATGAGGAGCAGCTTAGGGGACATTGGGGTTACTCAGGCTGTAGTGAAGGTGGAAAAGGCAGCTCAAGAGAAACATTACTCCACAACTACCTAAATAGAGGTTGTGGTGAGGCGAGGGTTAGTCTCTTCTCACAAGCGTAAGAGGATAAGACTTCGAGTTGCACCAGTGGAGGTTTAGTTTTTTGGGGAGTGGTTAGCAGATCGAGAGAGGTTCTTCTCCCCCTCTACTCTGCACTGGTGAGACCACATCTGGAGTACTGTGTCCAGTACTGGGCCGCCCAGTTCAAGAAGGACACAGAGCTGCTGGAGGATGTCCAGCACAGAGCAACAATGATGAAGGAAGTAGAGCACCTCCCTGATGAAGAAAGGCTGAGGGAGCTGGGTCTCTTGAGCTTGGAGAAGAGGAGGCTGAGATGTGACCTCATTTAGGTCTATAAATTTGTGAGGGGTGGGTGTCAGGAGGATGGAGCCAGGTGACAGAACAAGAGGCAATGGGTGCAAGCAGGAACCTCTTCCCAGTGATGGTAACAAAGCGCTGGAACAGGCTGCCCAGGAGGGTTGTGGAGTCTGGCTGTGTTCCTATGTGACTTGGTCTAGGCGATCCTGCTGTGGCAGGGGAATTGGACCAGATGATCTTTCAAGGTCCCTTCTGATTCCTAAGGATTCTATGATTCTGAGAGCTACCTGCTTGTTCTTTCTATGGTTTTGTGTTCATCAATGACTCCATGGTCAGAGCCACTTACTGGGCTTACATCAAGTAGCATTAATCTAACTGGCCACATCTATTCAGAAGTAGTGTTGGCCTTCTCATAAAGCTGGCGCAGTGTAGGAACAGGGAAGACCCCCAGCACTTCTTACCCACAGAGACTCTGAACCCTCTAGTCTCTTTTCCCATCTTGTTTCTCCAGTTGATACTTCCTGCAAGGGACAGTGAACCCTCAAATCATCTGTGTGGTCTGGTGAAACTGTCACCAACACATTTCCTGCCTGAACTACCAAGCTATGCTCAACAGCTGCAAGCATCACAAGGCAGACACAAAGCCAGCAAAGCAGTTGGTAACCAAAACTTTTTCGAAAGCCAAGATTTAGGATGATTTTCATGTGCAGTTAGCACAAAAGTCCAGTAGCATCCAGGCTTGGATCAGCAATAGTGTGGCCAGCAGGACTAGAGATGACATTCTCCTCCTGTATTGGGCACTGGTTATACCTCCCTTCAAGTACTGGGGGCAACTCTGAACCCCTTGTGTCAAGAAAGAGATTGAGGGGCTGGAACAGGACCAGAGGAGCAATGAGACTGGGGAAGGGACTGGAGGGAAAGGCTGATGAGGAGAGGCTGAGGGAGCTGGGGTTGTTTAGTCTGGAGAAGAGGAGACTCAGGGAGGAACCTTCTCCCTCTCTATAACTACCTGGAGGGAAGTTGTAGACAGGTGGGAAATTGGGCTCTTCTTCCAGGCAACTAGTGATAAAATGAAAGGACAGAGCTTGAATTTGCCATGTGAGGGTTAGGTTGGATGTTAGGAAGCCCTTCTTCATTGAAAGGGTGATCAGACCCTGGAATGGACTGCCCAGGGAGGTGGTGGCATCCCCACCCCTAGAGGTGTTTAAGTGCAGACTGGACATGGCACTTATCACCCTGGTCTGACTGATGTGAGGTTCTAGGCTGGATGATCTCAGAGGTCTTTTCCAACCTCAGTGATTGTGTGATGTGGCTATTGCCAGAACGTTGAGGAGTGATCCCGTAATGCCAATGTTGATTGCCAATTTCCTTGAGATAATATTTTCTCAAGACAAAGAGTTCACACATGGCAGTGATTGAACTGATTGTTAGACAGCAAGTAAAGGAACAAACGGGAAGAGACCCCTCAGTCTTGATGTACGTCAAGCTACAGCACCCCATCTCTCACACGAGCATTGCTAAACCTATGCAGCTTTGCAGCAAAAGGTTAGAGATTTTTAACTAAACTATTAAATCGTTGTTGTCATTTTCTTGACTTTCATTGTCTTTTATTCCAAGGAGGCAGCTGATGCTCAAATGTGTTTTGTGATTTTAATCTCCTCCCTTAGGCTTACCCACAAAACTCCACCACATACTTATTCAGCAAATGAACTAAATTATTTCCTTCCTGAAGAAAAAGCTTAGATCTTCATGGGTATGGCTGATGGCTTTTGGCAGAAAAGTCTGGAATTTTGGAGTCACCCAGTAACTGGAAATCAGCTACAACCATGGATCAAGGAAGTGTGGATTCAAGGAGCCACAGCAAGGCAAATCCTGAGTTTATCATCTGTAACTTCCCTGGCATCAGCTGGGCTGCGATCAGACTCAGTCAGGTTTTCATGCCCACAGTACCCTGAGCTATACACATGCAATAGAGAATATTTTATCTACAAAAAAAAAAACCTTCTAAGTCATCTTGTTCCTTTTTATGTTTATTAAAGATAGCAGACCAAGAGAGGTTCTTCTCCCCCTCTACTCTGCACTAGTGAGACTGCATCTGGAGTGTTGTGTCCAGATCTGGGCCCCTCAGATCCAGAAGGACACAGAGCAGCTGGAAGGTGTCCAGCATAGAGCAACGAAGATGAAGGAAGTAGAGCACTTCCCTTCTGAGGAAAGTCTGATGGAGCTGGGTCTCTTGAGCTTGGAAAAGAGGAGGCTGAGGGGTGACCTCATTCATGTCTACAAATATGTGAGGGGTGGGTTTAAGGAGGACAGAGCCAAGCTCTTCTCAGTGTCATCTGGTGACAGGACAAGGGGCAATGGGTGCCAGCTGGAACAGAGGAGGTTCCATATCAATATCAGAAGGAACTTCTTCCCAGGGAGGGTAGGTACTGGAACAGGGTGCCCAGAGGGGTTGTGGAGTCTCCTCTGGAGACATTCCAGACCCACCCGGATGTGTTCCTGTGTGACTTGGTCTAGGTGATCCTGCTGTGGCAGGGGGATTGGACTAGATGATCTTTTCAGGTCCCTTCCAATTCCTAATGATCCTATGATTACATTCAAGATATTTCTTTTTAAGCAGCAGTTCTCACTCAACACATTACTTAGCACCCTGAAAACTGGTAAGTGATCCATTCTGTCACTATGATGCAACTCATAAGTCACAGCTAAGGAAGGGTGGATCTTGGATGTTCAGACAGACATGTTAGTCAGCTGCCTGCCTCCTGGACAGGAAGGTTTTATGTCCCTTATTTCCTAGCTGTGACCCCTCTGCTGGTCCAAAAATGCAATCTCAGCTGGATGACCTGTTCTTAGTCCTCTAGAAATAACACTGATCCATACTGCCCCAAGTTAAAGATGCAGAGCCTCCCTACCTAAGCAGCCCCTTCAACTGTAATCTCCTCCCCCTGAAGCCAGTGACAGATCCAAGTAGGCTCTATGGGACTTGAAGGTGCTCAGATGACCAAGTGGGGACCACTCCTACTTTAGCAGTGGCAGGCAAGCTCTGCCTTGCCATGATCCACCCCTCACACACAGGCAAGAGCAGAGGCATGGGGGTGCTGGGGATCACAAAGCCTGTGTGAGCCCACACAGGATTCATCTCAGTGCTGCTTCAGGGGCTTTTGGCTGCAGGCTTGTACCTCAGCTATAACTTTCAGTGTCTATCACTCTTCAAACTTACACAACTCCTGGGTGGCCTTTTAGGCAGACACTGGAGACCATCCCCCACTAAATATCCCTGTGAAGAGATTTTTCTCTCAGGGCAAGCTGTCTGCACCAGTGCTGGGCACAATGATGGAGGGTCTCTGCTTCCTTCATTTGTAATGGAGGGATTTGAGTGGGAGCTGAATCCTGTCAAGTGCTTCCTGTCCTGCACACACCCTTGTCAAAGAGCTCTTTGGAGAACACTGAAAGAGGATTAATGCTAATAGCTATCTGCCTGTCATTTGAAAATCTCAGGCAGCACTCGCTGGATTTTCCTCATGAATCTCTAATTCACAACACTGCAAAGCACCTGAGAGGAAACTTCTAGGGAAGCACACACAGCAAGCACCAAGGTGGACGAATGACCCTGCAGGGTACAAGTGCAGATCATAGCCTAAGACACCAGCTGCAGTAAAGCCTTCTGGAGTAAGAAAAAAAAAAGTCATGCATTTTGAAGCCATTTTGCCATCAAAGTAGGTTTACCCAATTCATTCCTTTCAATCATGAGCTATAATTCATTCCGTTATGCATTTTAGAAACAGTCACCCTGGGACCGCATTCACTTAGCATAGTTAGTACCAGAGCGCTTTCCAGGCAGCCCTTATCCAGCAGCAGCCTTTAGACATGCAGCTGTGTAACAGACCTTCAATTCCTTGGACCAGGCTAACAGCTTCATTGGTCAGGCCCTAATGAAGGGTCTAAACTTAATCCCATAAGAAACCTTCAGGAGGAGCAAATTCTGACCTTCAGGAGTTCTGACTGTGCTTTGGTTAAATAAATAACCAGCACATTGTCATAGCCTTTGGAGATGCTGCATGTAATTTTTGGAATGAGGCAGAAGAAGAAAACACAAGGTGTAAAGGATTGATAAGATGACCAAGAGCTTACCAGCTGATCGTGCACATTAGCACTCGGCTCTCAAAGAACAAGGCTGCCATCCTAAAGCCCTATGGGTTACTGACATTGCAGGAGGGAAGGACACCCGTTTGCAGTGCCTTGGATTTGTTTCCTTTACTTTGTCAGGAAGGACTGCAAAGACATTCATGCTGAGCACTTTGAAGAGCGCTCTTACAACTCAAGCAGTGCGATGGCACCGGAGACAATCTACAAACTGTACTCAGTTGTATTCTCTTACCCACAGCTTGCCTCCCTTTACCATGTTCTTCCCTCACCTTCTGCACACCCTCCAGCTATCCTAGAGCAGGAATCCTCCAAAATATGGTGTGAAATATGACCTCATGGTCTCAGACTGTGCCCCCTCTACTGATGATTTATGTTAACCAGGATGCCAAGATGTGATTCTACCCCATTGTGGGTTAGCCCTGGCAGGCAGCTGAGCCCCACACAGCTGGTTGGTCCACCCCTGGAGTGGGATATGGGACAAATCAGAGAAGGGAAGCATGAAAAACATAAGGACAGTTTAATAGGTCAAGCAAAAGGTACACACACACACACAGTGTAAAATAAGGCATCCACTAACTACTTCCCACTGGAGGCAGGTGTTCAGCCACCTTGAGGAAAGCAAGGCTCCATCATGTGTAACAGAAAAATCACAGAACTGAGGCTGGAAGAGACCTCTGAGCTCATCCAGCCCAGCCCAGCCCATGACCCAACATCACCACATCAGCTAGACCAGGACACTAAGTGCCACAGCCAGTCTGCCCTTAAATACCTCCAGGGATAGGGACTCCACCACTAGCCTGGGCAGCCCATTGCAGTGTCTAACCACCCTTTCTCTGTGAGGAAGGGCTTCCTAACATCCAACCTAACCCTCCCCTGGCAGCTTCTAGCCCTACCCTCTCATCCTGTCTTAAGTAGCCTGGGAGAAGAGCCTAACTATAACTACCTGAAGGGACACTGTAGAGAGGGATATAGTCCCCCCGAGTCTCCTCTTCTCCAGACTAAACAACCCCAGCTCCCTCAACCTCTCCTCAGAGTCTCCCTCCAGTCCCTTCTCCATCCTCCTTGCTCCTCTGGATCCACTCCAGCCCCTCAATCTCTTTCTTGAAGTGAGGGGCCCAGAACTACCCTCAGTACTTGAGGTGAGGCTTCACCAGTGCCCAGTACAGGGCAAGAGGAGGTGGAATTATGTCCCTAATTAGTTGGGAAGATGAACACCACAGTACCAACAGTCCACTCATCCTCTTTCTTTCCTCCAGCTTCTCTTTCTGAGCATGATGTCACATGGTGTGGAGAGATTCCCTCAGTCAGCTGGGATCAGCTGTCTCAGCTGTGTCCCCTCCAAGCTCCTTGTGCACTCCCAGCCCACTCACTGGTGGGGTAGCACAAGAAACACAGAGCACCTCGACTGTGTAAGCACTGCTCAGCAGTAACAAACAGCCCTGTGTCATCAACACTGTTTTGATCGTAGATCAAAACCATAGCACCACGCAATTCACTCTGTCCCAGCCAGGCCAAACACACATTCTTTCCAAGACCACAAAAGTAACACTAGGGTTTGTGTTGTACCAACAGCAATCAGTTTCCCTTCATTTCATTACTGGGTGATTATTAATGCTTGGGATATCTAAACCTGCAGAAGTATAAAAAAAAACCACCATAGAGCTTTTGCTTTTACAGCTCATCCCACTGGTCATGATCTTTGGAAGCAATGAAGAGTTAACAACCTTCTGCATTTATCTTGCACAAGTAGATGAGAATTTAAATTAGGGAAGACCCCCCCCCAGCTACTGATGTTAAGGTCTGTTCCTACACAGTTAAAGAATTCTATGGGGTTTCATAGAACTATAAGGGAATGGAAGGGACCTTGAAAGATCATCTAGTCCAATCCTCCTGCCACAGCAGGGTCACCCAGACCAAGTCACACAAGAACACATCCATGCAGGTCTGGAACATCTCCAGAGAAGGAGACTCCACAACCCCCCTGGGCAGCCTGTTCCAATGCTCTGGTACCCTCCCTGGGAAGAAGTTCCTGCTGATATTGATATGGAACCTCCTCTGTTCCAGTTTGCACCCATTGCCCTCGTGATGACCTTGAGAAGAACCTGGCTCCATCCTCCTGACACACACCCCCCTCACAGATTTGTAAACATGAATGAGGTCACCCTTCAGCCTCCTCTTCTCCAAGCTCAAGAAACCCAGCTCCTTCAGCCTTTTCTCATCAGAGAGATGCTCTACTTCATCATCTTTACTGCTCTATGCTGGACACCCTCCAGCAGCTCTGTGTCCTTCTTGAGCTGACTGGCCCAGACCTGAACACAATACTCCAGATGCGGTCTCACCAGTGCAGAGTAGAGGGGGAGAAGAACCTCTCTCGATCTGCTAACCACTCCCCCTTCTGATCCCCCCCAGGATGCTGTTGGCCCTCTTGGCCACCAGAGCACATTGCTGGCTCAGAGTCATCCTGCTGGCCACTAGGCTCCCCAGGTCCCTTTCTCCTCTGCTGCTCTCCAACAGGTCAGTCCCAACCTATCCTGGTCCCTGGGGTTGTTCTTGCCCAGATGCCAGACTCTCCCCTGACCCTCGTTGTCCCTCATTCCATTTCTCTCTGCCCAGCTCTCCAGCCTGTCCAGGTCTTGCTGAATGGCAGCACAGTCCACTGGGGAGTTGGTTTGCAGACTGCACTTGATTTCCTCACATGGATTCTAACAAAGACAGACAGGCGTTTTTACAAAATTATCATCTCTACAAAGCTCCCCACTAGCCAGGCTACACATCAGAGGAGCAGCATGTGGATATACTTCCGAGTGCTGAAAGGAACCATTGTAGAATGTATTTCAACTGGGTATGGAGATGAAAAATAAGAAGAGTGTCTGAGCCTTAACTGTGAAGAAATTTACTGTTCCAACTGTGTCTTTGTCAAAACAAATACAGTGGCAGAGAGCAGAGAAACTGGCTGGGACTGTAGCTGAGAAGGCCAGCATTCCCCACCCGCCCCAGGCCAGCAGGCTTTTACTCTTTAATGGCTTCATGCCCTCTAATTAAGATTTCCAAGTACAATCCCTTTGAACAAATGTTTACATTTGTCTTGTTAATTGCCGTTACTTAATAATCAGAGGCCCCAGCAGTTACCTCAACACAGGGAGGATGAACCAGAGACACGATCGTATCAGGGGGGTTGACATTTGAACGCCCGCTTAGAGCTAACCCAAAAGCAAACACCTGCAGATGCAAAACACAAAGGATGGGCAAAACTGACAGCACACATTCAAACCCCGAGTAAGAGCCTGAAAACACGACCCGTGGGATCATAAACTAAGGTATGACACGAGCATCTCATATACAGCCTTCAGTGTCTTTAGAAATATCTCACCCAAGCTTTTCTTTAGCAACTATGTGTTACCCAGCAGAGTCGTCCTTTCCTTATGACTCGGTCACTTTTCGTCCACCCTGCTCTCCTTTGGAGAGGTCATTATGTGTTATTCGGGCTATATTTAGTCAAACAGAGGCAATGGCACTTCCCTATGTCACCAGAGTGCTGTAAAGGAACAGACCCCTTTGAGTCAGTCAAACTGGCTTGAGGGAACCACAGAGGAACCTGGACAGCTGAGCTAGGGGCACAAAAGTCAAGCAGATTAGCAAGTTCAAACAGATATAAAATCTAGATAATGAACTTATGATACAAAATGCTGTTATGAGCACGGGACAAACCGGTGCCTCTTTAATTAAAAACACTCATTAAAATGGGCAGCTGCTTGTTCAGTAGAACGGCCACTTGAGTGCACAACATCTAAGCCTTTTCTCCACTCCTCAATGCTACCACCTCATCCAGGCAGCCAGGATTCCCAACTAAATGAAGAGCAGCAACTGTTTTCTGCAGTAGCACAAAGCACATGCTGGAATTCTTATGTTCCTCTCACATGCCTCATGCCAGGAGATACCTGCTCACCTTTACTAGCAGCAGCCCAACAGAGCAGCTGCCTAGCTTGGCACCTGAATCACAAAAAGATTCTTTTCTCTGAATGCAACCCATGTTGTAACTGTGGAAAGCTGCTCCTCCACCAATTTTCTGCTCCTTTTCCCCAGAGGGCTGCTTGCATCTCAGGGCAGCAGTCCCTGACCCTGCTACTCTCAGCAATGCTTACACTCACTCAGCTCTGCCTGCTTTGCCAGCTACAGCATGCTGGTATTACCATCACACCACTCCAGATCCAAGCACAGAGACCAAGATGGGCTGTACAGGCCTGACAAGAAATCCAGCTCATATGTGCACAGTGTGAGGCACGTTGCCTCAGGTGATCTGGCTGATACATGGAGGGACAGGATGCCATCCAAACAGATCGCGACAAGTTAGGCCAGACAACCCTCATGAGGTTCAACAGTGTCAAGTACAGGGTCCTACACCTGGGCTGAGGCAACCAGTAGTATCACTACAGGTTGGGGGAAGACCTGCTGGAGAGCAGCCCTGTGGAAAAAGACCTAGGGGTACTGGTGGATGAAAGGCTGGACATGAGCACCATGTGTGCAACTGCTGCCCAGGAGTCCAATTGCATCCTGTACTACATCAAAAGTGCGGTCAACAGATCAACAGAGGTGATTCTGCCCATCTGCTCTGCCCTGTTGAGACCTCACCTGGAATGCTGCATTCAGCTCTGGAGCCCCCAACACAAGAAGGAGGTGGTCCTGTTGGAATGTGTCTGGAGGCTGAGAGAGTTGAGGTTGTTCAACCTGAAGAAGAGACTCTAGGGGGACTTGAGAGTACCTGAAATGGCCCTGTCATAAGGCTGGAGAAGACTTCACAAGGGCAGGGAACAGCAGAAGGAGGGGCCATGGTTTTAAGCTGGAAGAGGGTAGATTTAGGTCAGACATAAGGAAAAGGTTCTTTGCTATGAGGATGGGGGCTCATCAGAGCAGGCTGCCTAGGAGGTGTTGGGAGGTCCCATCCCTGGAGGCATTCAAGGTCAGGTTTGATGGGGACTCTGGACAACCTGTTTTAGTTAGAGATAGCCCTGCTTGTAGTGGGGGGGTTTGAACTAGATGACCTTTGGAGGTCCCTTCCAGTGCAATATATTCTGTGATATCAAGCAACTTGCAGTCCAGTGCTGCCAGCAGGAAGAACGTGCATTATTCTGGTGGAAGCACTCGACACCAGCTTTGCTTTCATTTACCAGGTCCAGTTCCCCATTATTCCATCAAATTAAGACTGCAACTAGCTAAGTGATCAAATAACCTTAAAATTCATGAAGTTTTTCACCAATAGCTTTCTGAGGAAGGAAGTTTCAGATACTGAACCAGCTGTAGGGGCTGATTTTCTTACAGTTTAAGGATCCTTTCTTTTTGGATCTTCCAGCACTCTTCACAAAACCCCTTATTTTTCTTACTGAATTTAAAAACTGAGGCAGAAGGGGGGGAAGATACTAACTGGCCTTACAATTTCTTGCTTGAGTGTCCCGTACACAGCAGTGGCCTTGAGGCACAGTCATGATGAGATGAGACCACAATCTCTGTGAGGTGTGATGTCTTCAGCCAGAGGTAACACATCCATTGTCTAAAGGTAAGATTACCTCAGGGGTGAAGGCCTCCCCTGGAGTTCTCCTGTTGGTACAAGGATGCCTCTGGAATGGCTTGTAGCCTGAAATGCTGATAAGCCAATGGCCCATCAGAAAGTACTTGTGCCTCTACTACACCTATTGTTTGGACTACAGACTCGGTTTCACACACACACACATACACACACTTAAAAGTGTAAAAATCAGTCAGTTACAGACTGAAACAGGCAGAGAAAGCAAGAAAGGCAGCAAGCAAGCAAGGGGAGAAGTAGAGGGTATACCCCAGGACCTGAGCTCAAAGACTGCAAAGGAGCATTGAGGGACTTCTCCCTCTCCTCTGATCTACCTGCGTGGGTAAGAACTCTGCTTCCTTTTCTGTAGCCCAACACCTTCTAGGTTCATTTGCACCTTTGCATCCCCTCCCGTTGGGTAACTATCGCTTTTGCACCCAGTGTCTATTTTGTAGCCCTACAGACACACTGTTTCTGCACATGAATGCCCCCCAAAACACCACATCTGCACTTGCTTTCTGCAGCAGCTCTGCCTCATTCTTGAGGTATTGTCCCTTATGACTCAAGCCTTCTGACAAGGAGCTTCTCTTGCATCTCCTCTTGCTAATTTAATAGAGGGGGATACAGAGAAATAAAACAATATCATTATGCAGTAAACAACCCGATAACCAAGTCAGCAGATGGTATTCATGAAAGTTCTCACTGTACAGCTCTAGATCTGTCACAGTCCATTTTAACATCCTGAACTTTGCAGAGGTCTGAACCAGTGGTAAAGGTACAACTTCAACAGCACTGGAAAAGAACACTGCTGAACAAATCATCCAGTAGCCAGATCCTATATAGACAGAACAGGAAGGCCATGCTGGAGATGGGATGTCCACCTTCACTGGAAAGCACTGGGCCTACTCTAGACAGACAAATCAAATCATGAGTTTCAATTATGGTCTCCACTTCCACTGGCCCAGAGCATCTGGGCACAACTGCTATAGGGCACAAGACAAATAGGACAGCAAGCATGTCCTGTAACACATCCTGCCCACCAGGTAACACTCATGGCAGAAATCCCTTCTTATCTCTTCTTTGCTCATCAACAAAGGGATAGTATCAAGACAGCTGCAAACTGTTTTGTCACTAATCATTAGCTGAAGGAATTGCCATCAAGGGTGGGCTGTCCCTGCCCATGGCAGGGGGGTTGGAACTGGATGATCCTGTGGTCCCTTCCAACCCTGACTGATTCTGTAACTTCTTCCCAGTGAGAGTGACAAGGTATTGGAGGAGGCTGCCCATGGGCTTTGTGGAGTCTTCTCCTCTGCAGACATTTGAAGCCTGCCTGGACTTGGTCTGGGTGATCCTGCTGTGGTAGGGGAACTGGATGATCCTTCCAAGTTGCTTCCGATCCCGGATGATTCTACAATTTATTATAATTCAGCTGTCTAGTGGTGGCAAAAGGGCAAGAAAAGTGAGGCAGCACAGTCCCCTCCCCAGTTGTTCTGGTAGTGCTGCACAGGTTACACTGGGAGCTGGATTAACATATGACCTACATTTTAAAATTAATTTTGTTCTCAAGTTAGGTGTTCAGGGGTTTTCTACTCCTGCAGGCAATCGGTGTTATTGTAAGAGTATTAATATATCAGCTCCACCATGTTGCTTCCCCTCCCCTCCAGTGTTTGCCAGAGAGATTTTGAGTAACAGGGGGAGGGTCTTCTCGTAATCAAGGTCCAAGCATTGCTGACTCCTGAGCTGCAACACTGATGTCAGCAAAGCAGCGGTGGCAGCTGATGTGTTCACACAGCACCACCGAAAGCTCTAAGGTCAAAGAATATTCTGTATTGGAAACAGAAGAGGAGGAAGAAACTAAGTAAGAGGGCAGAGACAGTTAAGGTTTGCAAGAACTAAACTATTAAAAAAATCAAGAAGGGAAAAAAATTGATCGAAGCTAAAGAGTTAGAGGAATGAAAGGTTTCTGCAAGGATTTGAAAGGGCTAAAGCACAGATTTTGAGAGAAAGTTGATATGAACACAAGTTATTCATGTAATAGATGCCTTTTTGAAGCAGGAAGCAGAAACTCTGAATAAGTAAGGAGCGGTATCTGCTTTCTGATCAGGTTATGTACAGGCTGGGATGACATCTATTTTAATGGGCTTGGGGAATTATGACATGTAGACAATTAGAAAACCTCTAAGAACCACTGTAAGAGTGCTTGTCAAGTAGGAAAATATCAGGATGAACACACAGGTACTTTCTATTTGAAATGAAGAACAGTTACAGCAATTATCACCCAGCGAAGAACTTCAAAATCACTTTGTGATTTCAGACAAAGAAAATCATAGGAATTAATACTGGGAACCAACCCTCAGATGCAGCATCACACCTCCTGGATCCATATTTCACAGGACACTACAAACTGAAATAGGATGTTTGCACAAGAACTAAGTCTTTTAGCTGAAGAAACCCCCCTTCCTAATGCAGGCGAGGTTGTCCCTGCTCACTGCAGGGGTGCTGGACTAGATGGCCTTTGGAGATCCCTTCCAAACCAATATGTTCTAGGATTTCTCACCTGGGAAGTTTTGCTCTAGCTACTGTGTTCCATGGCACCTTGTAGCACTTGCATTACCTTTAATTAGCTGTAGAGTGATCAAGCTCCCCACGTCACTGTAAATACTAAAGTCCCCTTGTTTCCTGTTATTGTCTTTAGAGTGCTCTAGTGTCTCACATTGCTGTAATTACTAAATAAATGGTAAACCCCTCTTGATTCCAGTGTTATTGTGTAGTAGTTTCAAGCAGAAGTTGTTCAGCTACTGTGCCTAGTCCAGTGAGCCCCAGCCAATGCAAGAAACCTCTAGTTTCTGTCTGAATTAGCTCTTCAGGCAATAGTGAAGCTTTTTCAAGCAGGTGAGGGATGGCTTTGGAGCTAGCAGGTGCTCTTTGCATGGGAACACTGTCCACACCTGGAGCTTAGTAGTACTCAATCATATTCCTTGCTGTCCTGTTGGGACAAGACCTTTTCACATCTGTATCTTCTTGGAGACAAGACAGATACAAGCTGTTAAGTCAATTACAAGCATGCCCATCTACAGCATCACACAATCATTAAGGTTGGAAGAGAACTCCAAGATCAAGTCCAGCCATCAAACCCAACACCTCCATGCCTGCCAAACCGTATTTCCAAGTGCCAGATCTACACATTTGGCTGCATTGGGGTTTTTATACCTCCAGAGTTGATGACTTCATCACTTTCCTGTACAGTTTGTTCCAATATCTGACTGCTGTTTCTGTGAAGAAACCTTTCCTCTTCATGTGGCCCTGTGTACTACTCTGAGCTACCCACTGGATCCCTACTCTGAGCTACCCACTGGATCCCTACTCTGAGCTACCCACTGGATCCCTACTCTGAGCTACCCACTGGATCCCTACTCTGAGGTACCCACTGGATCCCACCTCAATCATTCCCTAGGCAGAGAGAGAATGACTGTCCTGCAGCTCAAACCAGGCAAACCCAGATACACATGCTCCATCATATAGCACCATATATGTTCCTTGTGTGTGATGCCATCATTTTGATCAAAGAGCAGGAGCAGGTCTACCTCTGCTCTCATAATAAATGGATTACACAGTTCTGAGGTGGGGGCAATGGGGAGCACATCAACAGGAGCAGGGGACTGTTCACCAGGAAGCTCTGTCCAGTGACACCCACCCCTCAGACACTGAAAAGCTGCCTTCAGTCTACACTATTCCTTACAAATTGGGATGCCCTCTTGACCTAGACGGTCGAATTGATTCTCTTCTTGCTCCTTCCCCCAAACCCCACCCCTGATAAAGATAGCATAGTCTCCATGGTTTCCACACCTCTCATGGGAACTGGTATCCTCTATTTTCCTCAGTTTGAATCACTCCAAGATAAATTTCCACGAGAAACTCCTTCCATTATGCCCTCCGGATAAAAACGGAAGAAAATGTGATGGAAAAGCAAATGAAAGGTGACAGCTACATCTTCAAAAATCATAGAAACACTAACCTGTTAACTACAGTATCTCCAAATCACAGGAGTTCACTGAGCACAGCACATACTTGTTCTTCTAGGTAGAGGGATGTGTTTTGAAAAGCTCTAGTGTGAGCCAGTTGTATTGTACTTAGAGAAAACAAGAACTAAGTCGCTACCAAGAAATACTTAGAGTTTAATTACAGGCAAGGATTCTTTGCCAGCATCTGACTAGTGCTCTCTACGGAGAAGTTTTTTCAGAAACATGGACATTTCAGAGGGAATAAGGCAATTTCGGACTCTTTCTTTCCCAAGTTTCCAATCCATGAGGAAGGGTGACAACATACGAGTGTATCTAGTTCTCACAGAGGTTTTTAGGTCACTCAAGCCAGAAATCAAACACATCACATAACCTTTTCCATGGATGCATCCTGAAACCAACACCAGCTACAGCAGCACTACAGGAGATACCAGCTAGCAGGTGGCAATGCTGGGTCACAGTTGGTCAGCACCAGGTCCCACACAAACTGTGAGGGTGAGGCTCAAGAAACTTGACTCTGAAAAACCTTGAATGGCTCGAAAGCAAACTGTTCTCTGCTTTTAAACACGATGCTCAATGATGCAAAGTAAAACAAGTAACAGCCCTGCTCTCACCCGCTATCATCAGCGGTGCTGGGGAGATGATGATTGGTATCGTTCATACAGGAAGCCAAATGAGCATTAAACAAATTCAAGCTTTAGGGTTCTCTTTTCAGAGATAACATCAGATATTAGCCACCATTTCTTGCCTCATCACATGCTCATCTCCTCGGTAATCAGGATTTTAATTACACACATCTGTCTCTGGGTATTTTCTTGCATAGCTACTAAATGGCACGGGCTACTCAACTCGTGGCTGTAGTAGAGAGGTGTTCCACAGGCGAACGCGTGTCAGTGTGCACAGACATTTGCCAGCCCTACATGAAAGGGGATCTTCATGTTGACAATTTGCAAAGCACTGCCTCTCACCTTTAAAAGGTGGTTGTGGGGAAACCGGCAAAGGCTCTGACCTGTGACCTTCAACTCCTGACGGGATAACCTCAAGCAGTTCAGAAGTCTTCTTACTTCTAGTAAACACTCCAGTGTGATGGCTTAATAGCCCCCATCTGGTGATCCTTCAGCCTGAGCCACACAGACCCTTGGGTTCAGGCTCTCTCACCAGTTTCCCCCCTAATTCAGTCACTCAGCCCTGACCAGACAACCAAAAAGGGCCTGACACTAGAAAGATAAAATAACAGATACACTCTGCAGGGGGACCAGCACCAGCCTCTCTGCAATCTCCTTTTAGGTGGTTGTAGAGAGCTATAAGGTCTCCTCTCATCCTCTTCTCTGCAGGGGGGGGAGAGGGGAGGGGAACAGAGGTTTAATCCTTGTCCAAGCATAAGGAGTTTTCACATCTCTACAGTGCCTGCCTTCCTGTTTCCTCAAGTTGGGCTCTCTCACACAGAGGTAGATGGCCAGGAGAGAATTTTTATCAAAATAACCAAAACAATCAGAATTTGACTTCGGGTATAAAGAGATGAAATTCCTTACCTGGTGTTTTCTCATCTTATGTAGTGATGGCAAAACACACCCCGTTTCACATGCTGCCTGTGTGAAAGCACTACTATTCCCATGCTTCTGCAGCAATTAAAGTGGTGCTGCCAAAAAAGCAGCCACTCTACTTGCTTTTTTGATCTGTATGCCACAGGTGGGTTCTGTACCAACTCATTGCCTTTGACATTAAATACTTTACATTCATTTTTGCACAGGTTTAAGTTACTATGGCAAAATACTTATACTTTTAATATTTAGAATCATAGAATCCTCATGACTGCAAAGGACTATCAGGATCATCAAGTCCAGCCCTCATCCCAACATCTTTTCAGTCCCTGGAGAGTGCTTGTCTACTCTTTTTAAAGACAGACCTCCAGGGATGGTGACTCCACCACCTCCCTGGGCAGCGTGTTCCAGTGCCCAGCCTCTCTTCCAGGAAAGAACATCTTCCCAAGATCCAATCTAAACCTTCTCTCACACAACATAAGGCCATTTCCTCTCATCTTAACATTAGGAATTTGGGAAAAGAGAACAGCACAATCCTTGCTGTAGAGAGCCATAAGGTCTCCCCTCAGCCTTCCCTTCTCTAGACTAAACACCAGTTCTCTCAGTCACTCCTCATAGGGTCTGTTTTTCAGACCTCTCACCATCCTCACTGCTCTTCCCTGGCCCCTCTCCAGCACCTTCACGTCCTTCTTGTACTGTGGTGCCCAAAACCAGACAATACTGAGGGTGTGGTCTCACATGTACAGACTACAAGGGCACTGTCACCTCCTTCCTCCTGCTGGTTAGACTGTTTCTGATCCAGGCCAGGTTTGTTTTGGTTGGAACAAAAATGGTTTCAGTCCTTGAGATGGAGGAGGTTCACTAGCATCCCACATGAGCAGATGGCAGCAGCCTGTGCTAAGAAAAGCTTGGAACAGAACGGGATTCTAAATGACCCAATGATGTGAAATTTATGAGCATCTAAAGCCAGATAATGCAAATCCTCCCTGCTCCAACACCATTCCTGTTTCCCTTTAGCACATCCCATGTGCAGCATTCCATAGAGCAACTAGGAAGGTTACAAGGAAGACCTTCAGTTCACATCCAATGACTTGGAGAAAAGCAGAGCATTTGCCAGCTTAAATCTCTAAAGGCAAGGCAGAGGGAGTCAGAGGGGAAATAGAGGAAGTCTTTCACAGTACCACAGTACTGATGCACCTGCATCCTTTCAGAGTGACTGAATGACACCTCCACTAGTCCATTGCTACAGGCAAGCAGGTGATCAACACAGAAAACACAATTGCCATCAAAGCCAACTCTTCGGCAGTAAAGCAAAGCTCATACTAAGAAAGAGGACAGCCTTGGGTTGCTTTTAATTTGTGTAATATACAGCTTGCCCTAGTTTACACACTGCAGCATTAGACAATTAGACATGCTGAACTAGCATTACTTGCCTGACATGCAGCCAAGCATCTTCTCTCTCTGCTCCCCTTCTCTCCCCTGTGTGGACCATCCTCATTTTTGCAACTCTCACAGAATAGCTACCCCACAACTATAAATAGCCCCCTGTTTGTTTGTTTTGATAGGTGTTCTCTAAATCTGAAGTGGCATTCTTCAGCAACTAATCAAGGCTGTTGAGAAAATTATGCCTGGGATCATGGAATCAATCATAGAATCGTTAGAGATTAGAAGGGACCTCAAAAGACTATCCAGTCCAATCCCCCTGCCACAGCAGGATCACCTAGACCAAGCTGCACAGGAACACATCCATGCAGGTCTGGAGTGTCTCCAGAAAAGGAGACTCCACAACCCCCATGAGCAGCCTGTTCCAATGCTCCAATACCCTCACTGGGAAGAAGTTCCTGCTGATATTGATATGGAACCTCCTCTGTTCCAGCTGGCACTCATTGCCCCTTGTCCTACTACAAGATGACCTTGAGAAGAGCCTGGCTCCATCCTCCTGACACCCACCCCTCACA
>VZRI01003123.1:131381-154582 GCA_013397515.1 Upupa epops
TCTGCCCAGGTCTCACTAAATGGCAGCACAATCTGCTGGGTTGTAGGCGACACCACTCAGCTTTGTGTCCTCAGCATACTTGCTGACAGTGCACCCTAATTCCGCATCCCAGTCATCAATGACGAGGACTGATCCCAGTCCTGATCCTCCAACTAGACTCTGTTCCATTAACCACTACTCTCTGGCTTCTATCCTGCAGCCACTTCACGATCCGCCTCACTACCCAGTCCACACTGCCTCAGTTTGGCCACAAGGATGCTACGCGGGACTGTGTCAAGTGCCTTACTGAAGTCAAGACTGACCACATCCACTGCTCTGCCATCATCTGTCCACCTGGTTATGCCCTCAAAAAGGCTATCAGGTTGGTCAAGCATGCCATCCCCTTGATGAAGCCATACTGACTGTCCCCAGTGTGCCTAGAGACAGTATCCAGGACACATTTTCCATCTCCTTCCCATTGTTTTCCTGTACTCTCACATCTCTGTGGGCAAAGGACTGAAGTGAAATTAGGATTGCCAAGCTCAGGTACATTGGAAAACGAAAGCATCATGGTTTTATAAAATTACTAATCTTTTGCAGAAAGCATAAAAAAAACCCAGGAGAAAAGGGGTCAGACTAAAGTATTTGCAGCTGTTGCTCTATAAAGCAACTCTATAATAGAGTTTACAACTTATTCCCAAGGCATAGGAACAATGCTTCCCCTGTGACCTTGAGGAAAATTAATATAACATATAGACTTGGAAAAAATCTTACTCTTGATGAACTTCCCCAGAGTACCTGCACATGTGGAAACACACAGTGAACTGCAGGACCTGTGGAATACTTGAGGATGGCCATTGGAAGGCCAGTTTGCAAAGCAGCATCTTTAAAATCACGTAAGGTAAAGACAGAATTCCATACAGGTGCCCCAAAAAAATGAGTCCTGTGGTCATGTATTCCTGTTTATTTCCAATAGGAGATAATGCCAGAGAGGCTTTCAAAATTGCTTGCTGGGACTACTTTGTCTAAACCTACACCGCATTAGTTACCATTAATCCTGCTCGAGTAGCTCCCAAATGGCAAGAAAAATAGCTGCTTATTTTCAAGAATGCCTACAAATGACACTACCTTAGCATCCATCATCTTGCTCCTTTCTAGCCCTGAGAAGTCTTCACGTAGCCCTTTGGGAGGCTCAGAATATCAACTACTAACAGTAGGGATAACCTATTCTTGATCAACATGCTCACGACGCACAGCCTCCCCAGCTCTAATTTCAGTTTATCCCTAAACATTGTCTGTCTCGGTACGTCAGGCATTTCTAGTGTTTAGAGAGGCAGAGAAAAGAAGAAAATCAGCTGCTATCTTGTAATTCGCTCCTCAAGTTCTTGTCTGAAGATTTTCAAGTTCTGAGGACTTTATTAACCCCATGGCAGAAGTGGAGTAAGTGAAAAATAAACTGTAAGTGTTATTTATCATGTGGAGTCTGCTAAGGAGTCCCTGGAGCATTAGAAGGGATATAACCTACCCTACCAATACAGTAACTTTTCCTACCCATTGAATTATATTAACCAGCAACTAACTCATGCTGTCCAGGCAACCTTGAGTTCTGTTTTCAAAGACTACAGGACAGGATTAAATTGTGGATTTGGAGAGTTCAGAGCTTTCCTGGCTTAAGTGAGACTGAGTAGCTCATGCTCAAGAAGTAGTATCTTCTCAGGCAAAAGCTGGTGACTTCACTGCAGCCGAGCTTAACAGTCCAGAGCTCTGTATTTCTTTACTCCATCCACACAAGCAAGACCCGAGAGCACTGGGTGTTGAAATCTGCTGGGATTTCTTCTCCAGGCTGAAGAATTATGTGGCAGGGGGATTGGACTAGATGATCTTTCGAGGTCCCTTCCGATCCCTAATGATGCTATGTAGTTGAATTTTCCTAGCCCTTGCTCACTAGAAGACTCACAGTCGAGCAGAGATGTATACACCAGAGGGATATTTTTCTCCAAATAAACCCATAAAAATCCTTAAAACAGCAGCACTTAGTTAATAAACAACCCCCCAGAACTCCCCTGAAGTCAGGCAGATGCTTTGCCAATGCAAGGATCCAAGAAGCATCAGGAGGTATACACAGCAATCTTTTCCCTATGCCCAGCGTTCAGCACAGGGCTGCCACTTGCAGCTTATCAAGGGTGAGGTGGCAGACAGCACAGGTGGGAGAGCCCAGCAGGCTCCTATTGCATCTGGGCTCTCAACTCCCCTATGTGGGCTTCCTGCAGCAGAAGGGAACAGGATGTTCATCATTAGTCAGACACCATCTGTAGCTAAAACATCAGATGGCAGTGAAGAGAGGGGAGTTACTATTCTCTTCCAAACCTATTTCCTTCCAACAAGATGGAAGGGGCATTCAAGACATTAAAGAAAAGATGATAACCATGTCAGACTGGAGTTTCAGTCCACTGATTAGATGATCTTTTGAGGTCCCTAATGATGCTATGATTCAGGTGGCCAAGCGTAGCCAAAGCTTACAGCTGGACAGTTCAGGGATGCTCTGTATCCTATTCTTGATCACTTCTGGAGAGTGAAATACCAGCAAATCCACAACAGTGGGCACTGATCAAAGTAAGTGTGTTGTCTTATTAGTCAAATCACCACAGAGGTGATGATATTCTACAGAGGAGAGACACTAACAGCCCATCAAACTGAAACACGACTTTGAAGTCTCTCATCACTGATGATCATGACAAAAAAAAACACCCATACAAATCTGTTCTGACCCAGTAAGTACTGATTTTTCCCTTGCAGATCTCAGTAGCCAGTTTGTGAAGCTGTTTAGTTGACTTAGGGAGTTAGTAACAGAGTTTAACCTTGTGACTATTTCACACAAACTTGTTTCAAAAGACCCAGACAGCAGAACAAACCTAGAGAAAAGAAGATCTGAGGCTGTGTATTTTACTCACCAGGCTTTTTAGCAGAAGCAGAATCCTGTGATTGCAACAACCCAGCTCGTGAACACACGCCAACGTTAACAGAGCTCTTCAGTGTGAGATGAACAGAGGAAGATAGCTGCCCATCCAGCAGCTCCAAGCTCTGTATTCTTCCAAAATATGCCAGAAGGAAGTTACTGTGATTTGGGGGGGCACTGTTCAAGCATCAATCTCTGTCTGTAGGGTGATAAACCAGCTTTTCTGTTTTGAAGTTCCCAGACCTCTGAATACTCAGTCACTCACAGCCAGTGGAACAGAGCACCAGTGACTGCATGCTTACAGCAGCTTGCCTCACAGAAATGGGCTGACTCCAGTTTGTACAAAGGATGATAATAAAATTAATTTAGAGAAATTAACCTAATCTAGTGGGGGGGGGATGTCACTGCTCATGGTAGGGTGGTTGGAACTAGACTATCTTGAAGGTCCCTTCCAACCTGAATCATTCTATGAACCTATGAAATTATGCCAACTCCAGGCTTACGCAGGAATGGGCAACCCAGAGGGTTGCATTAACCTTCTCACTACCCAGTTCCTTCCTTAAGGATGTTATTCTTAGGCAGTTTTAAATACCCCATGCTATGGGATACCCCAACCTGGGATACCCCGTGTATCTGGAATATCATCAAGCTTATTTACAGCCATCTCTAGCATGTCTCTCGCACTGCAGTGTAAACAAACCTGGGGGCAGTGAGCCTTTTTCTTATTTTTTAGGGAGTTAGAAACAACATGAGATGCTTTCCTTTAAGGAAAACTATCCCACAAACACAGATTACACTGTGGAAAGTGGTCTTGCTCCCAATTACACCATCTTCAATATTTTTTCCATACTCTTCCACTTACACTTAATGTTTATTGAGCACAAATGGAATGATCATTAGAATTCCAATACACTCTAATTTTTAAGCCATACAGCAGTTCATATAATGAGCTAGAGAAATGAACACTGAAAGGAGACCATAAGAAACATCCAGAATTATTTCACTGCTGAATTGCAATGGGGATTAATAGAGAGAGTGCTTTATACAGCATCTAGTTATGGATAAATAACACAATCATGTGCGTGTGAATTTGAAGAAGAGAAAAGGAATATTATCCTTTCATATTCCGTGACACTGGCAGCCCTAGGTTAAATACCATTTCAAAGTGTTTCTTGGCTGAATCTGATATTCCACTCCTTTGAGGAAAGTTGTCAGATCCCACTTAAAAGACCAATAATCCTGCGAAGAGGAAGACCGCATTACCACAAGCGACTAAGAAACCCTCCAATTATCAATTATTAGGCAACATTCGCCAACAGACCCAGTGCACTCTAGAATGAGTTAATAATATCTTACAGCGTTGGCATGACACGCTGCTGTTTAAACCACACACTAAGCAAGAGAGATTGATTGCCCGTAAGAAAAGTCTCTCGGGCAGAAGCTCCAAAGCCCTCGCTCACCGCAGCGAGACGCTTCATGATCTACCCCTTCACATGTTGACTCATTGCCTGGAGCTGGGCTATGGGAGTCACTTATTTCTCAGGCTGGCAAGAAAACAAAGAGGATCCTGACTGCAACCCTGGTGAAATTGTAGTTTCTTTTCTCTCAGCAGCAAACGCAAGCCAGTTCACTGGGCACCAAATACATTTTCAGTGTGAAGTGTTTGGTCTCTGGGTGCTTGTAGGAGAATCAGATGAAGCAAAGGACCAATGCATGAAACCATAGAAGCCCCCTGCATGTCCGCTTAAAATTTGGTGGATGGAGCACTTGCTAAGCCTCGGATCCCTTCTCTGACAGAGAGCTCAAGTCATTATCATCATGTACACAGAACTGTGCTGGCTAGAAGCCCCTCATGGTAGTCTGGCAAGACAGGAGATGGGAACCCAGCAAGGCGGTGCTGGTGGGTCCTGCATTGTCCACTATCAACCAGCAACCAATCCACAAAACCATGGAATGGCTTGAGTTGTAAGGCACCTGCAAGATCTAGTTCCAACCACACTGCCATGGGCAGGGACACTTTCCCATTAGCCCAGGTGCTCAAAACCCCATCCAACCTGGCCCTGAACACATCCAGTGATGGATTACCCATGAATTCATTCAGCAAAATGTGCTGTCTCACCACCCTCACAGGGAAGAGCTTCCTCCTTTATATCTAATCTAAACCTACTCTCAGTTTAAAACCATTACCTCTCATCCTGTCACTACAAACCCTCAGAGAACTGTTCACTAAGGCATGGAATGATGGGATGAGGGGTAATGGTTTTAAGTTAAAAAAGGATAGATTTAGGCCATGAAGCAAATGTTCCTCATGGAACTGGGTGCCTAGAAAGGTGGTAGAGGCTCCATCCCCAGAGCCATTCAAGGGCAGACTGGATGGAGCTCTGGGCAATTGGGCTTAGTTAGAGATGCACTTGCCTGTTGTAGGGGGGTTGGACTGGATGACCTTTAGAGATCCTTTCTGACCCAACACATTCTACAATTCTTTATCAAAAGCCTATTACTTTGAAGAAATGCTCTTTCCTCTACACTTTCCCCAGCCTGTTGTTGTTGCTTCCTTCTCTGCAAAGAAGTAATTTGGCAGCTGACCCAGGCCAAGGGACCTGTATGTCCACCCTCAGAGACAGTGATGCTTCCACTTCCACAGGCACCACCACTGGAAACTTGCCTGCTTGTGTGGTTATCCCAGCCTCCCAGGGTCTTTTGCTTCTGACAAGAGAGGAAGGATGATCCCTCAAACTTCTACTCTTGGAAGCCTTAAGGATAGGCTGTTGAGTTGCAACAGCAAAAACCTCATTGTCCCAACCGTGTCACTTATCCCTAGTGTGTTGCTGCTCTGGCATTTCCAGAAAGCCTTCTGTGACCCTCCCTTAGCATGCTCTGCACCCCAGCGCTCTGCAGCCACCAAACAATGTTGATATCTCCCTAATGACATCAAGATTCCCCCTTGCCTGGCTGTAAGGCAGGCACTGTGACTCAGCAGAAGCTGCTGTATGAAACACAGCGGGCCAGATCTGACTTGACACGAGCAGCCCTTTGGCACCCTTCTGGAGATGCCAGAGAAGCCTGATGTGATTCACAACTGCTTTAAGGCATACGTTGTGGTGCCAGGGCCATGTAAAGTAGCCTCAGGATAAATGAAATCAGGCCCAGTAAGGACAGAAATGCTACAGCAGCATTTCTGTGGGAACTTTCCCAAAAGTCATCTCCCACTGAAATTCAACTCTAGGCTGATGCTTATTCCGCTGGTCACATGTGGCTCGCAGATCTCCTCAGCTCGTCAGCCTCTGAACATGTGTGATGGCGTCTCTGTGTGGTGAAAAAGAAAAAAAAGAGGAAAAGAGAAAAAAGGTGGCTCCGCTTCCAGCTCCACAAAGGATATGAGCAAGAGGTCTGTGCTTCTGCATCCATGGCAGCCAGTACAACTGGATCCTTACAGGCCTCTCCCTTGAAGGGATGTGACGAGCAACACACCAGACTCCACAGGGCTCTGCTAGAGGCACAAGTGCAGCAGCAGAAGGGTGAGGAGAAAGCTGGCTCAGTTCTCCCATTGCCAGCATCTTTCCATGAACCAGTCATCTCAGAGCAGTGGTGAACAGGCTGCAAGGGCCACATGGAAATGCAATGGGCACTGCACTTAGATCCTAATATATAGTTTTCTTTTTGTTGTTATGACCTTCTGATAAGCTTTCCTCAAGTAAAACTTAATACTATCTCAGCACATTTGTAATTATTTTACTTTATAGATTCCTGGTGCTTTTCTCACTGGCCTTTGAGTTGCAAGATGAAAGCAAACAGCCCAAGGTTGTCCTGAGGAGAATCTAGGTATGTAAAGCTCTTGTTAATTCTGCCTATAGGGGAAAAACAGGCTGCTTCTCTTCAAACCTTTAAAATAAAGTTTCACAGCATCATCAGTGCAATAGAACGAGCCAATCGATTGTTTGAGAAGGGCGAGAGGTGCTAATTCTCCAGAGATGGACAGCCCTGTCTACGCCAAAGATTATACTCAGCCCTTATACAGCGCTGCTGCCACCCCATGCAAATTCCTCTGCTAACTGAATATTAGCAACAGAGTGATCTTTTCAACCTCTGTCTCCTGTAAGAGGGAAGTTGAGTATAAATGCACAGAACAAGGGAATACTTCCATGAAACTTAAACTGAGAGTAGCCCAAATTTATATGTCATTTTAGACATGTGCTGATATCTTTTTCTTCTTAAATTAAGAGCTTAAAAAGAAATAAATTAGGAAAAAAAGCTTCCTGAAGGGGTTAAATTTTTCCCCTACGGCTTCTCTAAGCGGAACTGATATTCTTAGTCTGACTTAAGGATATGGAATAGAAAGGCTGCCAACATCTGTTGTGGTCAGAGACAGATAAAAGAGCCTAATTCAGAGCTGGAAGAACCCATGTACAGCATTCTGTGTTGCATTACCCTGTTCATAAAAGCACACCAACTAGTATTTGATAGTAGGGAAGACATGTGCTCACCTAAATTTCTTCACTGTAGGGAAGTTAGGAGTCCCTGATGTGTACAGGTACCCACATCACCACACAGAGGAACAGAGACCCTGCTGTGGCAGGGGGATTGGACTAGATCTTTCGCGGTCTCTTCCAATCCCTAAGGATTCCATAACTCTATGATTTAACATCTCACTGGAGAACTCCACTCAGGATATTTCAGAAGCACTGCAAATATAAATCATACTGATACATAAGAGGAATGAAGGAGATGGGTAAGAGGCGAGTGATTTTTGAGCTTACAGATGTTGGGAGCAGCATCGATTTAGCCTGCCAACCAACGCAAAAGTAAGCACAGACCAAATTAAGATGCTAACTATGGATGTGAGTTAGTCCAAACTCTAAGGCAGCACTCAGACCCACATAGTACCAGGGTACCCACATAGAGACTTGAAGAAAAGCTGATGTGATTTACATTCACACCCTATTTCAGTTACTACACATTCATCATGTAAACAAGCCTTCAAATGACTGCAATCAGCTACTCCTTCCAAAGAAACCAATCACAGAACACAGCAGAACAATCAAACTCAGCACAAAACCCACAGAGCTGGAGAAGTTGCGTCCATCTACGCGTACTGATTTCACTGTGAAAATAGAACTGCAATATCTGAAGTGGATTTTAAATAAAACCTGTTTTAATACAGGAAGGAAACAAGTTACAGGGCAGGTGACTTAATTATATCACGAGTCAGGCTGAAGTGACACCAAATGCTTAGCAACTACATGTTCTTTCACTGCATGCTCCGCTGTCCTATCCCAAGGAAGAACATGGTGAAGCCAGCAGAAGCTCTGCTCAAGGAAGGGCAGCCAGCCCTTGTTGTACAGCAAGAATTATACCTCATCTTTTGTTTGCATCAGGAGGCAAGATGCAGGTGTGGAACACAAACTCTCTGGCAGCAGGACCGTGACACACACTGCTGACAGAGGTAGAAAAGTCACAAGCACTGGTGCTGTGACCACTGAGGTGGTCACAGCTGCTCAGCTTCTGGAGAGGGCAGAGCTGGAGAAATTCATGCCTTCATTTCTTCTCCTAGGCATCAGCCCAGTTCTTAGTCCAATGGATGACAGTTTATCAGCATATCTTATCTCTTGAGGCAGTAAGTCTATCTCTTAAATCCTACCCCTAGAAGCACACCCATTAACTTGCTGCAGAGGTACAGGACATTATTAACATCTATAGCAACTGTCAAAACCTCATCAGTTTAGGCAAATTCTCCTTTAACTACCTCCACTCATTTTTAGATTTAGTTTGCCCTTCTTGATCTTAATTTCCCCCGATATAGAGAAGGCTACTCAGCAAGGAACTACAGTGATCAATTAGTCCAACTGCCTGAGCAATTTTGACCCAGTTAAAGCACATTATGAAGGTTATTTTACAAACTCCTCTTAAACACTGGCAGTCTTCAGGCATTGACCACCTCTCCAGGAGGCCTGCTGCAGTGTCCGACCATCCCTCCTACAAAGGATTTCAGCATGAACCTCTCCTTACAGAGCTTCACTCAGATTAGAGCATCACTGACCCAGTGCAGGTGCAAAAGAATTAGAGATTCTTACAAAGCACAAGTTTCTTCTCATAGAATCACTTATATGGGAGAGGACTCTCAAGGTCATCGAGTCAAGTCATTCTATCCTTATAGCTGTGCACATATAAAACAGGTGTCAATGGTGAAGCTGGCTTTGTGAAGTCATTCCCCCCACCACCCCCCAAACTTTTTAATCAAGTCTGGTCTTATCTAGTCAATAGCAAGCTTATATAGTAAATACACAGACTGAAATCATATTTCTTGATGTTTTACTACTCTTAGAGACATCATTTGTGACATTAAAAGCCTCTAAATATGTTTTAGAATAATAACTATTTACTTTGCTATACTAATGTTGGGGTTTTTTTGGGGATGCAAATATAAGCATTTTGAATAACTGACCTTTACTTTAAATGCATAGAAATCCATTATTTCAAATCTATTTTGAGGTTTAAACAACTATACCACATCTGCCTCTTCTGTAATCTCAGGCTGCGTATATGAACATCAAGATGCATGCTGCCTCTCCAAGACAACTTGCTGTAGCCGAATGAGGTGTCTGATACAGCCCCTGCGTTCCACTGCACATCCCTCCATTGTTAAATAACACCCAGAGGGGCTGATGGCAGCCCAGGCAAAACCTGATCCAGAAGGCTTTTGCCAACCCAAACCTACCAGTCCACAGGTAGGTGTCTTTGTGACTGCAATGGCAGCTTCCTGCAAAGAGACTGGATTTGGGCAAGAAGTAGGAAGCTTTAGTACATCACACAAGTTCTTCATCTTCCACAGTCCAAAATAGACTTCTCTGGAGCCAATTTACTGAGTGTAATTTATACCAGACCCTCGCTGAAATGACTTGCACTCTTGCAGCTCTTCAGATGTATGGCCAATAGGGAGCTGTCACACTGTACGAGACTTAACACAGTACAAAACCCAGTACCCAGACACACCATGGGCCTTTGTAGCTCCCCTTGAGAAAAGCTGAGCCACTAGCTGGGCAGCTGTGCTGCACACACCATGAAGTCCTCATACTCATGTCAAGTAGGATATCTAGGCAACAGCAACCCCAGGTACCAGTACAGGCTGTAGACTGACCTGTTGGAGGACAGTGTAGGAGAAAAGGACCTGGGGGTCCTAATGGACAGCAGGATGACTGTGAGCCAGTAACATGCTCTTGTGGCCAAAAAGGGGTGGATTAGAAGGGCTGTGGTTAGTAGATTGAAATAGGTTCTCCTTCTACTCTGCCCTGCAGAGACCACAGCTGGAATACTGTGTCCAGTTCTGGGCCCCTCAGTTCAAGGACACAGAACTGCTCGAGTGTCAGCTGGAACAGAGAAGGCTCCACATAAGTATGAGAAGGAACTTCACAGTGAGGGTGAGAGCATTGTAAAGGGCTGCCCAGGGAGGTTGTGGAGTCTCCTCCTTTGGAGATGTCCAAAATCTGCCTGGACTGTTCCAGTGTGGCTGGATCTAGGGGATCCTGCTGTAGCAGGAAGATGGACTGGATGATCTTTTGAGCTCCCTTCCAATCTCTGACAGTCTGTGATTCTGCAATATGGGGTATTTTCATCTTTTTGGGACAGTGTTCAAGAAATAATGAGGTCAAACAGCTATAAGGAGTTTTTCAGCCCAAGAAGTGTTTTAGCTGTTATTTCAGAAGGACAGAAAAAGCACAAGAACACCCAGAAGAAATGCTTAAAAAATACATTTTCTAATGAACCTGGAAGGCTCTTCTAGCCTTGAAGTGTTTACAAGCATGACATTCAAAAAGCACTTCATAACGGTCTTCTATATCTCATGCCTGCTCTGTAAATGACATGCAAGGAACCTGAAAAACAGCTCATGAAGCAACAGTAGTCATCAAGGAGTACCTGCTGTACGTGAAGCAGCAGTGCTTTAGAAATCATACACTGGGGGGTATGCCTCCACTGCATCCTGAAATGAAGTTACTGAGCTTCCATCCAACCAGTTCCCACAGCAGAAGCAGCTCCAGCTATAAAGCTCAGCAGGTGACATCTCTATAAACACTGGAAAAGACTCATGCTAAGTAGAATTTAATTAATTTTGATGCAATTAAAGTGCAGCCTAACTAGGAAAATAAAGCAATAGTCTTGTCACTTCTTCAGAATGGCAGGAGCAGCTTTCCTGCAATCCACTGCCAAGCTTTATTAATACAGGGAAGCTAGACTGTGTTCACCAATCTGGAAGTATTCCTTACACCATAACACCACTGTACTATCAAAAGGCAACTTTTAGCAGTCTTATGCCCCCAGTATCCTCACCCTGTTTGTTTTTCAGCAGGGAGATGATGTACAGGGAGGCTAAGCCCTGTATCACACAAGCAGCCACTAAATGAGCAGGTCCTAGATCACCACATTAATTTCTAGAGCATCCTTTTTGATTGAGTGATAAGAGCTCACTTGTGCTGCAGGCCAACAGTTCCTGAACAGCAACATAAGACACCAAGCTTGCAGGGGAAGGAGAAACTTCACTGCAATTAAATCAAGTAGATTTTCATTAGCTAAATGCAAATAACTAGTGTCAGCAACATCACAGGTTTGCAGTCATTCGCTTCATAGAACTATAGAATCCTACAATTGCCTGGGTTGGAAGGGACCTCCAAGGGTCAGCCAGTCCACCCCTCCTGCAGTGAGCAGGGACACCCCCACATTGCCCAGAGCCTTGTCAAGCTTCACCTTGATGGAGTCTCAACTACCTACCTGGGCAACCTGTTCCAGTTTAATAGACCCCCTCTCCTATGGGAAAGGACTAGAGATTTTTCAGATGATTTTTCACTAAATTAGCTGAATTAGGTGCATTTTCAATATTTAATGCTCTCATATTGCAAACTCTCAGCCACACAGAGTGGCCTTACCAGCACCAATAGTCATCAGTGAAAGTTCTTTTACATCCACCCAGCAGGCAGCGACTCCAACACACAAGGCTATGTGGCAGCCCAACCATGGCCACAGACAACGGTGTGCCAAGCTTCAAGCACATGTTGAAAAGCTATTCTGAATGCTGAGAGTGTTAATCTTGTGCTTAAGATTGAAGTTTGCCAAGTGCTTTACTGCAGCAGACAAAAAAATCCCCAACCAAAACACACCACAACTCCTGACTAGAGAGAGCCTGGAGGATACCAGGGAGAAAGGACAAGGCTGCATTCATTATTCTTCTCACAGCAGCTCACCCTTTCAAAGGAGTTGATGCTTCCGAAGGCTGTTCAGGTGGTAGAAGTGTTTCTAGACTATTAACATAATTATTAATTCTGAATAATATTTTGTGATTCAGCTGCCAGATCTGTTTTATCTGTAGCAGTTTGCAGTTAGTAGGTGTCATTTCAGCATCACTTTACACAGATTGAAGATTTGATGGATTAGCTGTGTGCTTCCCAGCTTTGAAACAGCTTTACAAACCTCTTAGAGGAGCCAAGTCAGCAGTAGGACACCATAGGCTACAATATCAAACACATCTTACAATATCAGACACATATTTTGGCTCGACCCCTCATGCTGTATCACAAGTGTGATAACTATTACGAACACCAGCATTAGGAAGACAGCTGAGAGCGCTGCTCTTGTCAGACCACACGTTAGAATATGAGGAAAGCACACTTACAGTTTCTCTGGACTATCAACTAAGATGAAGCAACACCTTCTCAATCTTCAGCCCTCACATGCACCAATTTGAAAGCACCTTTTACAGTCTGCCTCTAGCACCACCTCCACCTGGCACCAAGCAGCCACAAAAGACCAGAAGCCAGTACCAACCAGTTAATAAAAATTAGCCTCTAAAAAACCCAACCCTTGTGAGATGAATAAACATCACACTCCTGTTTCACACATGGATAGATCTGTTGGTGCTATGTTTAACCTACACACAAGGTCTGAAAAACACCACAGGCTTTAGCTGGTGACCAGCTCAATTCAGAAAACACAGAGAATTTGCATCAGCTCTCCAACCAAGCTTTCCAGGAAAGAAATAAAACACTTCTGGTCAAAGCAGACTGATACCAACTTAGAGAGCTCTTACCTTGGTCCTTCTTCAAAGCCTCAGCTTTCTCCACAGAACAGCAAGGAGTGAAGCAACCACACAGCAGAAAACATGGGAGTCCTCAGCCTTTTATAGTTTTGCCACATGGTGTGAGACACAGCTGGGGTGAATCTTCCAGAATGGCCCCACCAAAACCCCTTTGGCTGTGTGATAGGGCAAGGGGAGGATAGTTTCAGCCTGAAGGAGAGTAAATTTAGACTTGATCTTAGGAAAACATTCTCTACCATGAGGGTGCTGAGGCACTGGAACAGGCTACCCAGGGAGGCTGTGCTGCTTCATCCCTACAGGTGTTCAAGGTCACTCTGTATGGGGTTCTGAGCAGCCTCGTCTAGCGAGAGGTGTCTCTGCCCATGGCAGGGGTGTGGAATAGATGATCTTTAAAGCCCCTTCCAACACAAACCATCCTATGATTCATGCAGTCCTTGTGGCTGGCAGAGTCAGACCAGGAGCCAATGCACACAATTATATCTCCTTAACCAGAGCCACAGCAAGTCCTGTAAGAATCCCAGAGTAAAACTGTATTGAGCTCCTTGCAAAGCTCCTGCAGAAATCTCTCCAATCTTCTGCTAAAGAAAGCTACTCCCTCACCTCCACCAGCAACACCTTCCCCATGATCTGCAGCCTGTGGTCAAGACCATGCTGGTACTGAGTGGACACAGACCTTAAACCAGCAAAAAGGAAGACCATAAAGAACAGACAAGAGCTGTCAGATGATGAAGTGCCAACATTTCCCCATGGAAAGACAAAAAGCTCTCAGCAGCAGCCTCAAAAGAAAGGCTTGATTTTTGTTTACAGTACTTGACTGGGAGAGCAAACTGGAGCACCCAGTTAGAGCTGGATCTTGCTTCTTGAGTGCACAGCTATTTCTTCCTTCTGAGTTTTTATCACAAGTCTGGGTACAAGCTTTGCCTCAGCAATTCTTGCCAGGAGAAGTCGGGTACTTCCAGCACGACTAACGGATTTTAGATGAGTTGGCAATTTTACTTGAAAAGTGACAAGGAAAATCGTGGGTGCCTCTGCTTTGCAGATCTGTGCCTGTGTGCATTCAGCTCAACTGCATTCATGCTGGTGGTGACATATATTCCCCTTGTTTTCAATTGCTTAGACCTGCAGAGCCAGTGAAGTTCAGAGAGAGAAGATCATCTGCATCTCAGGGCTTTCCAGACCACATCTGTGTGAAAGTTGAAAGGTCTCTGGTTTTCTTTGGGTTTATTTGAATGTTGCTGGAATTTATAGCAGGTGCAGGTGGATCTCTCCTACAGGTGCCCAAATGAGCTACTCTGGGTCCAGGTGCTACTCTGGATCCAGCACCCACGAGATTTGTTCAGCTAGCGGTACATAAACCATCATGAGATTCACCATGAAGCTAAATCTGTGAGATTCTCACCTAAATCCCTTGTCTCAAATAACTAGGGCTTCGAACAGAGGTTGTGAGATTTCTAGTGAGAATCACCAAGCATCTTAAAATACCATTGAAGTTAAGCAAATACTCTATGAGAGATGTGCTTGCAAGAGTGTATTTAGCCATAGCAACACCTCTAGACCCATTGCCACAAGAGCCCCCTCTTCATCTCCTCCTACCAGTAAAGCCCAGTGCAAGCAAATTTGTCATAAAAGTCATCCTGACTAATTAACACATCCCGTACAATCACAGAATTGCCTTAGTTGGAAAAGACCTTCAAGATCATTGAGTCCATTAATCCAACACCAACATGTTCTTGATTAAACCACATCCCTAAGCTGTACGTGATTCTTGACTCCACAATGGCTATGGGCAACCCATTCCAATGCCTGACAGGAATCCTTTACTGAGAGGATTACCTTTCAGTAAAGATCTTCTCCCTAATATCCAGGCTAAAACTCCCTTACCACAACTTGAGACCATCGCCATTTGCCTATCCCTTATCACAAGTTGAACCAACCACTCCCCACCTCTTTACAACCTCCTTTAAGGTCGCTGTAGAGAGCAATACGGTCTCCCCCCAGCCTTCTCTTCTCCAGGTGAAACAACTCCAACTCTCTAATGTGTTGCTTGTAAGAAAACCAGTAAACAGTGGTAGGATCTGTCACAACTTTTTTAAGTGCTCCTACAAAAAGCCACATAGAAAGGACAGAGAAGGAGCAGTCCTCCCTGTCCAGGAATGTGTTGGATAGCCTGGTTTGGAAGACAAGTACTGCGCCTACCTCATCAGTCACAATGCAGTTGTTTGGTGGCACATGCAATACAGGTGGCATTCCTCAAAGTTGGCTACCAGGTAACCAACAGAGATGACATAAATGTAGCTGAAAAATTTATCAATAGAATCATAGAATCCTTAGGGTTCAGAAGGGAACTTGAAAGATCATCTAGTTCAATCCCCCTGTCACAGCAGCATCACCTAGATGGTCGCATCAGAACACATCCAGGCAGGTGTTGAACGTCTTCACAGAAGGAGACTCCACAACCCCCCTGGGCAGCCTGTTCCAGTGCTCTGTTACCCTCCCTGGGAAGAAGTTCCTGCTGATATTGATATGGAACCTCCTCTGTTCCAGTTTGCACCCNTCGATCTGCTAACCATCCCTCTTCTGATCCCCCCAGGATGCTGTTTGCCCTCTTGGCCACATTGCTGGCTCATAGCCAACCTGCTGGCCACCAGGACCCCCAGGTCCCTTTCTCCTCCACTGCTCTCCAACAGGTCAGTCCCCAACCTATCCTGGTCCCTGGGGCTGTTCTTGCCCAGATGCCAGACTCTACAGTGACTCTTGTTCTTTCCAGATATCTCCCTTGGGAGTCTTCTTTCAGCTTCCCCAGCTTTTTCCAGGGTAAAACATTAACTGGGGAAGATGGGACCATTGGTGATCGCGGTTTTGTTTCATTTCTACATCATTTCAGTAGATTCCTTAAGATAGAAACCTTCAGGAGTCAAGCAGCCAAATGTATAAATAAAAGGAGAGAGAAAAGCAAAAAAAAAAAAGTCACCCTGGAGCAGTTCTATCAAGGGATGACATTTTAAATCACATCATGTCTCACACCCATTTCTTAGTGCAAAATAAATCACTCGAACAGAGTGCAAGCCAATTTTTACTTTAAAAAATGTTGTGTCCTAAGGCTCTCTTCTTGAACTTCAAAAGCATACTTCATAATTACTCTACCTATCAAAGGAAACTCAATATTTCACCTCCACTCTCCCCCCTGCCTGTGTTATAATTTCTAATTGTTAATAAATTATATTAATTTTAAACCGGTTATTCTGTCTGGAAATTACATCCTTCAAATTAGTATGCCAGCTTGTTTTAAATTAACATATTTACCTTTAAATTATACTGCAGTAATTTGTTTATGACTTCTCTCCCCAGTTCAGTCTTGTGTTAGGATTTCCATCTTGGGTTCATAGAACCATGGAATCATTAGGGATTGGAAGGAAACTTGAAAGAGCATCCAGTCCAATCCCCCTGCCACAGCAGGATCACCTAGACCAAGTCGCACAGGAACACAGCCAGGCGGGTCTGGAACGTCTCCAGAGAAGGAGACTCCACAGCCCCCCTGGGCAACCTGTTCCAGTGCTCCAGTACCCTCCCTGGGAAGAAGTTCCTGCTGATATTGATATGGAACCTTGCACCCATTGTCCCTTTTCCTATCACCAGATGACCTTGAGAAGAGCCTGGCTCCATCCTCCTGACACCCACCACTCACATATTTACAGACATGAATGAGGTCACCCCTCAGCCTCCTCCTCTTTGAGCTGAAGAGACCCAGCTCCCTCAGCTTTTTATAAAGGACCTCTAGGATCAAGTCTAGTCTTCATCCCAACATCTCCCTGACTCCTTGACTGAAGTGCTTAAATGACTTAAGTTCTCTAGTTGCTTGTTTTTTAAGCACCTCTAGGGATGGTTACTCCACCACCTCCCTGAGCAGCCTGTTCCAGTGCCCAACAACTCTCTCAGCAGAGAGCTTCTTCCTAAGATCCAACCTAAACCTCCTCGGGTGCAACTTGAGGCCATGAGCTCACACCATCAGGGATGAGGACTCTACCTCATCTACCCTGGGCAATCCATTCTGGTGTCTGATCCTCTTTTCTGTGAGGAAGGTCTTCCTAACATCCAGCCTAACCCTCCCCTGGTGCAACTTCAAGCCCTCTTCTCTCATCCTGTTACTAGTTGCCTGGGAGAAGATCCCAACCTCTACCTGACTTCAGATAGTTATAGAGAGGAAGAAGGTCCCCACCCTGAGTCTCCTCTTCTCCAGGCTGAACAACCCCAGCTCCGTCAGCCTCTCCTCACCAGCCTTTTCCTCTAGACCCTTCCCCAGCCTCAATGCTCCCCTGGACCAGCCCCAGCACCTCAATGTCTTTCTTGAAGTGAGAGTCCCTGAACTGCCTTCTGTACTCAACAGGAGGCCTCACCAGCACCCAGTACAGGGGGGGGAATGACATCCCTAGTCCTGCTGGCCACACTATTGCTGGTTGGCTATGATCCTGTGCATTGGAACATGGACATAAGGTTCCTGTGCACATTCAGGCAGATAATGAAGGCCTTACTCTTCACAGAGCCCAGCAGTCAGCATTTCACACGGCTTTCTCAAGGCTGGCCACTTGCTGAAAGGGATCAGTGCCTACTGCACAACAGTAGGCAAACGTCGATACGTCAGTGCCAGAAGGACATAGACCATCTCCCTGAAAAACTCCAGCCTGCAGACGTTAGCCTCGTGGCTAAATGTGCTGTGGTCTTGTGCCTGCGAGTAAGCTGAGCTGGGAAACAGGCAGAGAAGTTCACACTCAAGCAACACTCGGGTGCTTTCTGAGGCTCTTGGAGTGGATCAAGGAGCACTGGAGCATAGTGCAAGGGAAAGAATGCTTCCACTTGGTGAACTCAGCTACGGAGCTGAACAAACAGTTCCCCTGCTGAAAGAAAAATCTTCCCAGAGATGCCTTTGGGATGCCCGGGCAGCACGCAGGAAAGAAAAACAAAGCAGAGATTGTCCCTGGAGAGTCCGCTGTGAATGTTTCGATAAGACCAGCGGCTGCGGGACACTGCTGAGTGCTGGGTGGGTACTCTTCAGGCTGCAGCATGGGCTTCTTTAAATTAAAAAAACCCCAAAACAGAGTGCTTTTTCACCACGGTAGTAAATTAGAGCCACATATGAGGAAGGGTTTTTTTTCACACTATCACCAGACAACTGCAAATTACCCCTGTTGGAAGAACCCTGGCTATCAAAGGCGTGAAACCAGTAGCCTGTATCTCAGAGATTGCTACCCCACAAATCTGCCACTTTTCCCCCTCTATTCCGAGCTGGTGAGGCCGCATCTGCAGTACTGTGTCCAGTTCTGGGCCCCTCAGTTCAAGAAGGGCACAGAGCTGCTGGAGGGATTCCAGCATAGAGCAACAAAGATGATGAAGGAAGTAGAGCACCTCCCTTCTGAAGAAAGGCTGAGGGAGCTGGGTCTCTTGGGCTTGGAGAAGAGGAGGCTGAGGGAGGATCTCATTCATGTCTGTAAATATGTGAGGGGTGGGTGTCAGGAGGATGGAGCCAGGCTCTGCTCAAGGTCATCTGGTGCTAGAACAAGGGGCAATGGGTGCCAGCTGGAACAGAGGAGGTTCCATATCAATATCAGCAGGAACTTCTTCCCAGTGAGAGTGAGTGAGTACTGGAACAGGCTGCCTGGGTGGGTTGTGGAGTCTCCTTGTCTGAAGATGTTCCAGACCTGCCTGGATGTGTTCCTATGTGACTTGGTCTGGGTGATCCTGCTGTGGCAGGGGGATTGGACTGGATGATCTTTTGAGTTTCCTTCTAATCCCTAATGATACTATGATTCTTTACTCTGAACTGTCTTCCTGTAGGAAAGATATCTGAAGTTAGCTAGTCCTTCTTCCAAGCTCTTTGCTCACAATCAAATTCACAGAGTCAAGAGATTTGTGTGAGTCCAAACAGCACCCATCTCTGGTGAATCACAAGAGGACTAAATCACAGGAAGATGGAAGACATTCAAGCACACCAAACAAGAGTCGCTTCAGCCCAACCTCACAGCCTTGCCTAAATCTCAAGGCACGCTCCCAAGCTCCAGCTCACCAAGACAAATGTAGCTCCACAATTCCCCCATATGCTCCAAACAAAGTGTTAGGAATGTAAGATGGAGCTTCTTCCCAGTTGTTCCCTTCCAGTGCAAGTTATCTAACTCCAGATCAACCCAAATGTACCACACTGGCAGTCCTGAAGAAGGAAAACACATCTGTCTGCAGTAGCTCTGTGGGACTCTGAGAACCTAGTGGGTCCTGTGGGAACTTTACAGATGCTTGAAGTCCTAATTGCTTCATCATTTATTTATTTACAGACCTTTATGTGAGGGATCTGGTGGTACAGAGTAATGTACATAGAGAAGCTTTGGCATACAGATTACACTTGTTACCTGTTTTCACATAGCAAGAGAAAAAAGAAAAGAAGGGGGGGAGAGAAATAGGCGGCTTTAGGTATCTGTGATGTGGGATGTCATTAGTTCCTCGTGTATCGAGGCAGGCACTGGATGTTTTATAGTGTACACAATAGGCACACCTGGGAAAATGCAAACGCTGCCAGCTCCAACGCCTAATCTCTTCTTTAGCACATTGGTGGTTTAATTACAAAACCTAGTGAACAATTAAAATTCAGGTCAGCACACAGCAGCAATACCAGCCTTTGATGTGGGGTCAGTATTGGTCACAGTCCTGTACTCATTACATAGGTTAATCAACTTAGTGGAGTAAATATGACAGGACTGACCAAAAATCTATGTAATTACCATCTCTCCGAGAGCACTGGCAAACAGCGTTGGTTTATTTGTTCGACACACGGGCATTCTTTCTTCTGAATAAAACACAGAGCTGGAGCTGTTAGCATAAAGCAGATTGATTTCTGCCAAGAGCAGTCTCTCTCCTTGTTGTTTTCCATCTGCGGGTGGGCACCCCCCCATATACCCATGAGAGCACACGTCCCCACACACGGTAGCCTCAGTGTTAGGTTTGTCCAGGTGACTACTACTGCTCTGACAGCATCTCACATTCTGTGCTGACTTGCAAAGTGCAGAACTCATTGCAATAACTCTGCATGAAGTAATGCCTGTGTTGCTCTTCATCTCCGAAGGACGAGGGTATCTGTGTGTCAGGATGTGAATCATAGAGTAGCCCAAGTTGGAAGACACCTCCAAAGGTCATCTAGTCCAGACACTCATCCTTAACTAGATCACGATGCCCAGAGCCTTGTCTAGCCTCCCCTTGAGTATCTCCAGAGATGGAACCTCAACTACCTCCCTGGGCAACCTGTTCAGGGGTTCAACTCTCTTCCTGCTAAAGAACTTCTTCCTAACATCCAGTCCAAATCCCCCCTTTCCTAATTTGAAAACATTAGTCCCTCATCCTATCACTCCAGGACTTTGTCAACAGTCTCTCTCTCTAGCCTTCTTGTAACCCTCTTAAGGTACAGGAAGGTCACTATCACTTCCCCTTGTAACCTTCTCTTCTCCAGGCTGAACAACGCAAACTCTCTCAGCCTGCCCTCACAGGAGAGGTGCTCCAGCCCTCTGATCATTTTTGTGACCTCTTCTGGACCTGCTCCATCAGGTCCACGTCCTTCCTGTACTGAGGGGTTCAGAGCTGGATGCAGTCCTCCTGGTGAGGTCTGGCCACACTTCTTTTGATGGAGCCCAGGATACGATTGGCCTGCAAGCACACACATCCTGCTCATGTCCAAGTTCTCATATGACAATGTGTGTTTGTGATTGCCTCAGTCATCTTTACCCCTGAGTTCAGCTCACAAAGGCATCCTTTGTCAGTGCAGATTTGTAGGCACCTTTCAAACAGAAAGTACTTCTTGGCATTTAATTGCTACAGCCGGATCAAATATTGCTGTCGTTTATCCAGACACAGATCGTCCTTGAAGCTCCAACCAAAGGGACCCCTTTGCAAGCCTCGGACAGGTCATACTCCATCCAGTTTGAAGGTTGGAACCTCTGCACTGGAAAAGGGAGATTCCTGCTGATTCTCGGGTAGGACATGCAGTTTCTGCTTCCCACCCTAAAAGCCAGGAGTTACCAGTCTGGGATTTTCACAATGGGCATCCAGTTCCCCCTGAAAGAGTGACAGCTGGAAGGTTTGAGCTAGAGGTTTTTGCAACAGTCCCCAAACTCACAGGGAAATTCAGTGAGAGCTGAAGAGATTTGGTCCCTCACATTGAAGTTGATAGTAAATTAATATGCATTTCCATGGGGATAGGAGTATGTCTGGGTGCCACATTCCCATAAGCCTGCTTGAAAATCACTGTATGTATTTATATATATATATATTTATAAATAGTATATATATTTTGCATCCAGTGTAGAGCAACAAAGATGATGAAGGAAGCAGAACATCTCCCTTCTGAGGAAAGGCTGAGGGAGCTGGGTCTCTTGAGCTTGGAGAAGAGAAGGCTGAGGGGTGACTTCANAAGCCCTAATGAATCTATGATTCTATGATATTAAAATATATATTGAAATGGTATGCATACATAAATGGTATATAGAATCATCAGGGATCGGAAGGGACCTCAAAAGATCATGTAGTCCAATCCCCCTGCCACAGCAGGATCTCATTCTGATATTCCTAATACATAGGGTTAAGTACTTTTATCTAACTCCCAAAAATGTATTAGTCACAATTTTCTTCTGCCTTTCAGTGCCTATGAGAGCCTGGCTTTGCAAGCAGCAGCATTTACCAAAATAGCCCCAGAGAAATTGTAAACCACTTAATACTACAGTATTTCCAGACTATTTCCTCCTTTTTCTTTCTGCAAAGCATGTGTCATACAGAGGGTAGGACTGTGGGCACCGCTCCTGCCATCGGTCCGCATGGACTGACGCATGAGCCTTTTGCAATGGGTGGCACTGGAACCCTACCACCCCTCTTTGTGGCATTGTCTCCAGGAGCAGCCAGCCAGCTGTAGGTGACAATTAACCAAGGCAGGAGGATGCAGAAGCATGCCAGGGGGTACACCCAGCCATCACATACCTGAGAGCAGTGGATTGGATGCTCGCGGTGTTCTCATGAGGGTGTGCCCAAATATGAAAAGAGGACCACAAAGCAGTGAATGTTTTTGTAATAGAGAAGTCAATGTTTTTGTAATAGAGAAGTGAATGTTTTTGCAATGAGCTGTGGCTTATCCCTGCGTAAAACAAAAGCTTAATTGCTGTGGAGGTGAAGTCTGTGTCTTCTTATGCCCGTTCTCTGGTGTCAATCTCAACCTCTTTATAATCCATTAGAATAATGAAGAATAACAATAAACAGGAGCCTTTCAGTGCTGCTACGGTGTTGATGGTTACCACTGGTAATAGGCATAGATGATCAGATCTTTACTGCTCGTTTGCTGTTTAAGTTCTACTCCCTACAACACTCCGCTCTCTCGTTCTTCCCACCCACTGCATTTAAACGAACAAACCACGTTTTCTTTATGTCATCTCCATCCATCCCTGGAGCTTTGATCAGCGAAGGGAACACGTCACAGCTGGCAGCCTTCTCATTCTGGGGGAAATGTGGGTATTTCCAACTTATTTTTCCTGTTCTTCTGAAGGACAGCAAATATTTTCAATTGTTTTAGTTTCCCAAGGGAAAATCGACCCCACTCTGGTCAGGACAGCTTATGTAGTTTATTGTTAGAATACCATTTGTAGTTGGGCTTATTTTGTTTTTCAAGATGACTCTGTAACTGCTTCCTAAAAATTGAAGAAATAAACCTTCAAGAAAACACTGCTTGGAAGCAAAACCCTAGAGCTGCTTGTAGTGGCAGCAGTCAGAAAGGATGTGTCCATATCTTGCTTTTATATTTTCAAATAAAATGCACTGAGACAGTCACAAACTCACTAGGCATTCGGGTTTTTCAATTAAAAAAGGCATTTTTGGTGAAAAAAAGAGTTCTGAATGACTTTTTATGATTTAGTTGCAGCTGCCAGGGACAAGCACAATGTCATCTGGCTATACCTCATGTCCCTAATACAGAGTTTGACTTGGCCAGTTAAGCTGTGGGCTTCCACTGGTTCACCATGGATATGCATGAACAGAAAACAACAGAATGTCACAGAACATTACAGATTGGAAGGGACCTCAAAAAATCATCCAGTCCAATCCCCCTGCCACAGCAGGATCATCCAAACCAAGTCCAGGTTGCAAACTTCTCCAGAGAAGGAGATTCCACAA
>VZRI01003123.1:154680-166087 GCA_013397515.1 Upupa epops
GTAGCCCCCTTCAGATACTGGAGGCCACAAGAAGGTCAACTCAGAGCCTCCTCTCTGAGTACAGACTGAACAACCCCAGCTCTCTCAGTCTGGCCTCATAGGAGAGGTGCTCCAGCCTTTTCCAACCCTCTTGAGCTGAGTTAGTGGAGCACCAGTACTTCATTAGGGACCATATAACGATGTACCTGTAGCAGACAGGGTAGTGTCACCCAAGCTGCCTGCCCCTACCACCACTCATAAGATGCAGAGCTTGTTCCCACACTGAGCGGTTTCCTTTACCTCAGGAAACCTCACTTGACTCCCCTTTTGATTCCCAGGTCAAAGGACACAAGCAGTGCAGAGCCAGCAGGAGGTGCTCCTATAGCAACAAAATCTGTCCATCACATTAAAAGGTGACATCAAATTTCCCTTCCACCATAAATGTTTGGCAGAGTCATAGAAGAGGTTTTGGCGTAGCAGGGAAACTGGATTGAGCTCTCCTACTGCATAAACCTAGGCAGATGATTTATTTCTCTTGGATTTCAAGTTACTGTAATCAAGCACACTGCAAAGGGGAAAAAATAAATGAAAATATGTTATTAGGTCCTGGTAGACTTGCAATTTCTGAATTCTTTTTACAGATGCCCATAGAGTATTCCATCTTTATCCTCCCAAGTCACTGAGAATAACACATCAAAGAGCATGTTTGCATTTCTATAATAGATAACAGCATTGACACAAGCTTCAGGGTTCATACAAACTATAAACTGAATTACCAATCTCCTATCTCACATATTTATAAACTGCAAGTCAAGCCTGAAGAAAAACTTCCAACTCCAGGTGAAATAATTATTCCGGAGCTTTTAAAGAGTCACTTCTGAGCCACAGTCTGAATTGTAAGGGGTATGAATTATCAGGTCGGCTTGTACCAGCCTCTGCTTGTGTATAAGGAGTGAAATGGTAACCTGGATTCTACTGGTCACTGCAGCTGCAGGGTCTGTTCTGCCATTGGAACAAGAGATTTTCTAAAAGCCATGGCCTCCCAGCCTTCCCTACTGCTCTCGTGGTCCTGCATTGCCTTTCAAGCCATGGGCCCCATAGGATCCAGCTCTCATCCAACCCTTCAGATCCCCAACAGAGCAAACCCTGATAGCCAAGAACTTCTGCTTATGCATCTGTAAACTTTATGAACTACGCTTTTCTCCTCCTACATTAAGGAGAAAGATATTTCCTATTTCTCTATTCCCTTATTCCTATAAATCAGAAAGTTCATGTGGAAAGCATCTACTGTTGGAGAATCATAGAATCATCAGGGATCAGAAGGGACCTCAAAAGATCACCCAGTCCAATCCCCCTGCCACAGCAGGATCACCCAGACCAAGTCTCCAGAAAAGGAGACTCCACCAACCCCCCAGGCAGCCCCCTCCAGTGCCCTGTAAGAAGCTGGGCATCTTCCAACCTTGGCCTCAAGTTGTGCCAGGGGAGGTTTAGATTAGACATTAGGAAAACATTCTTCCCTCAGAGAGTGGTCAGGGCTTGGAACAGGCTGCCCAGGGATGGGGTGGAGTTGCCATCCCTAGAGGTAGGAGTTCAAAAAACAAGTAGATGTGGCCCTGGGGAACAGGGTTTAGTGGGCAGTGTGGGGTCAGGCTGATGGTTGGGCTAGATGATCCTATAGGTTTTTCCAACCTTAATGATCCTATGATTCTGTGATTCTATTCTCTGACACCAAAGCATCAATAAAGCCAGAGGACTCTGCCTAGGAGGCAGAAGGAGTGCAGCAGACTGAGTGCTGCCATAAGGCTGCAGGTAACCCAGCAGTAAGGGCCACAGTGGGGAAATGAACAAAAGCTGTGTTGAATGTGACTCAACTAAACCACAGGGCTGAGGCCACAGCTCTGGGGTTAGGACACTTGGTGAAATGCATTGTCTGCAGACAGTGTGAATCACTGATGAAACAGCTCTCACACAACCACCCTGAGGTTTCGTGTGTTTTATCATCAGAAGGAAGAAAAAAACAAGTGAAAAGCAAAACCTTGCTCTAAAAGGCCATCACACTGTCTCACAGGTGTTCAAAGAGAAACCAAAACGCCTAAGTCAATACTGCTTCTGGAACTCCAGTACAGGTCACCCCACCACAGCTTCCCAAAGAGTCTGCTCTTCTGCTGCTGTTCAGCCTGACCAAAAGGAGAGGGAACAATGGGTGTCAGAGGAAATAATAGCTTGGGATTTGGGACCAATTGTTGTTTTCTTGGGTAGTTTGACAAGGACCGATTGTAGTCTAAGGTGGAGCTCACACAAAAGCAGTAGACATTGTATGTGAACTTCTCAGGAGTATTTGGTTGTGGAATAGAGAACAGCACACGGGCACTGAAGACACGCAGAATTAGGGGACTTCTCTCACAGTTTTGTTTGGGAAATCCAGATCTCTTCAAGCCTTAAGAGCTCATCTTGTCAGAAATAGCTCTATGTTTTCATCTTAGAGACTTTATATTGCATTGGCCCTACATTTCCTCATCAAAATACAGACAGGAGCAGGCCATTTCCTTGCACCATCCCCTACTGCATTAAGCAAACATTGGCAACTCATTAACCTCAATTTTACTAATTACCTTGCAATTGAAATCACTATTTCAGCTACAGCACAAAACACCTAACAAATTGTTAAAGAACAGAGCATTTACTGATTTAAAAACCTTTCCTGATGGACAGGAGCAACTCCAAACCAGACTAGATGCAACACCTTAAGATCATAGAATCATAGAATCATTAGGGATTCAAAGGGACCTTGAAAGATCATCNTGACACCCACCCTTCTTGAACTGAGTGATCCAGAACTGGACACAATACTCCAGATGTGGTCTCACTAATGCAGAGTAGAGAGGAAGAAGAACCTCACTTGATCTGCTAACCACCCCATTCTGATGCACCCCAGGATGCTGTTGACCCTCTTGGCCACAAGTGCACACTGACCCATGGTGACAAAAGCAGCCTAGAGAATGACTTTCTGGAGATCCTTTCAGCCCTGTCAGCGTGCTCAGCTCTCACTCGCTCACCACGGCACCAGTCAGCACCGAGTTGGCATTAGGGTTTGGGATCAGATCAGCCAAGGGGTTCTGATGACAATAGCAGCATTCAGGAGCTCTGTCGACACAGCATGGTTTATTTAATTCAGCAAACACTTAGCTTTGGCGGCAGGGAAAGGCAAAGCAGCGCAGTCAGAAATGTTAAGGAGAAAGTAAAATCCTCCTGGCTAGGGCACTTCTAGATTCAAAGCAAAAGTGAGTGGGGAGTGAGGGAGTGGGATTTTTTGGGTTGTTTTTCTTCTGAAACAGAGTCCTGTTCCTGTGCCGCAAGTGACAGAAACATGAAGAGAGGATCATTAAGTGATGAAGGTTCTGCAACTGACAGATTACAGGAGAGTTTCAGGTTCAATCTCTTGAACTTTGCTTCTCTTGAGACTGAAACACTCTCTTATTTTTCTCTTGGAGACATTATCTAAGAGGATGGATATAGGGACTCAAAATGAATACAGCTTTCTGGGAAACAGAGAGACAGCGCTGAAAAGACACTCAGAAGACCCCCTAAATATACTTGACTCTTGAATAGGTCAGTATTTAAAGATTGCAGTGTGACAGATGAAAAACTGCTCCAGTAGAACATGCACCAACACTTTCCAATGGCCGTTTACACACAAGAGACCCTTTGTTCAGTGGCGCTGTTTGGTTTCAGGATTGGATGCTTTTTTTCCTCCTTTCTGGCTCCAAATTGTCTTCAAGAAACTAATACTACATCTTGCTCCAAAATCTTGCTGAAAAAATTAATGTTAAGTTAAAACACTCAAAAAAGTACATGAAGGAGGCAGGAGGGTAGGTTTGGGTCTCATGTCAGAAAGCTTCAGACCTCGGTAGCAAGAAAGAAGTGGGGCAGGTTCTACTGTACATCAGGGAAATAGCCAACACCACCCCAAGACTGAGGTTGTTTAGCGACCTCAGTTATTCCTGAATGTCCCTGACACCACCCTGTGACATCTTACTGTTAGGTATCTTACTGGTTTTTAACTTGCAGCTCTCCTCCATGCACTGCTCCATAGCCATTGCAGCTGGCAGAGGTGCTTGTGTCAGATGCTGTGAAGTTTGAAGGAGGAAAGGCTCCAGGGTACAGCACTTGCTGTGAAGATACTTCTGCTTCACAGAGAGCTTTCCCCACCTTTCCCAGTCTAGTATCCACAAAGGATCTTCACGTACTGCAAGTACTCTCCACCTAGGCTGCAGGAATCAGCCCGTCTCCAAATCAAAGTGATACTGCACACTGTATTATGCTGTATGGGCCAAGCGAGTGATGTTGCTCCAAGAGGCCCCTGCAGGGCTGCCACCACCCCACCCTCCACATTAGTTAATCCAAGACCATAGATAACATTTATTAAATAACCATATATTGATTATTTATTGATATTATGGACCTGAAGTGGAAGAGCTTCACAGAATGGTAGGTGTTGGAAGGACCTCTGCTCATTATCTAGTCCAAACCCCCTCCACCAAGGAGGGTTCACCTACAGCAGATCACACAGGAACGCATCCAGGTGGGTTTTGAGTATCTGCAGAGGAGACATCACAACCTCTTTGCCCTGTCTGTTACAGTGCTCTGACTCTCTCAAAGTAGAAAAGCTTTTTCCTCGTGTTTAGATGGAACGTCGTTCCAGTTTGTGTCCATTGCCCCTTGTCTTGTTGCTGGGCACCACTGAAGAGTCTCGATACTCATCCCTTATTTATTAGCATTGGTAAGATCCCTTCTCAAGTTTCTCCAGGTTAAAGAGATACAGGTCTCTGAGCCTTTACTCATAAGAGAGATGCTTTTGTCCTCTACTCATCTTTGGAGCCTTCTGCTAAACTCCATCAGTTTCTTGTCCCTCTTAGAAAGTACCCAACTGGATGCTGCAGATGTGACCTTTCCATCATAGAATAAAGAGGGAGAAGAACGTCTCTCAACCTGATGTCCACACTCTTCTTAAGGCACCCAGGAAACCATTGGTCTTCTTGGCCACAAGGGCTCGTTGCTGACTCATGTTGTCCAGCAGGACTGACAAGTCCTTCTCCATATTGGTGCTCTGGAGCAGGTCAACCCCTAATCTGTACTGGTTGGTGCATGTGGGGATTCCACCCTAGGAACAGGACCCTACAGTCGCCCTTCATAGAATCATAGAATCCTTAAGGATCAGAAGGGACCTCAAAAGATCATCCAGTCCAATCCCCCTGCCACAGCAGGATCACCTAGACCAAGTCACACAGGAACACATCCAGGTGGGTCTGGAATGTCTCCAGAGAAGGAAACTCCAAAACCCCCCCATGGCTCCATCCTCCTGACACCCACTCCTCTTCTCCAAGCTGAAGAGATCCAGCTCCCTCAACCTTTCCTCATAAGCCTGCCTGAAGTCCTGTTGGGTTCATCATGGTCAAACACAGAGGACATCATGAGTCTGCAAGTCTCTGAAACCACAAGCAGTGATTAATTTTAAGCAACTACTGCCAAGACTGCTGAAAGTGTATGCCTGAGAACTCTTTCATCGTTCCTTGTGCTGGAGGCCAAGAGATCAGGAGTTAGTAACCAGCCTCCTTCAAATGACTTCTTACAGGACCCTAATCCCAGCAGCACAGCGGCAGCTCTGCAAACAGGCTCAACTTCTTACATGAAGAGTCCCTGTTTTCCTGGCTTTCCAGAGGAACAATTAACATTAAATACTTCTAGATCTTGGTCAATGCTGTCTTCTTTTCCTTTGTTGGCCTCATGTCTGATTCTCATAAAACTAAGACCAAGAGACAGTAAGTTACTTTGGGGCAATTTCCAGAGCATCCATCTGTTGCACATAACTTCACAGGCGAAATAGCCTGTGCCCCCGATACATCCAGAACTGAGAGAAAGGCTCCCCAGAGGGCAATTGCGAAGACTATGTCATATCTTGTGGTCAGACCTAGGGCTGCTGTAACCTCTAATCAATGTTGCTTTCAGAGATGAATACTTAGCAAGCTCTTCCAGCCCTGGGATAACCAGGGAATGATTTTCAAGGGTTTCCTCCCCTCCTCCCAATCTTTCATCCATCTTCTTCAATGCATTTGATTTAGTCACCAGTGGTACCAGAGCATTTCCCAGCTGCAGAAAAGCCTCTGTCTCCTCAGCTCTCCCCTGCCCAGCTGGTGTCATGGCTGTCTCTTTGCTGATTCCCCAGCCAGGCTCCTCTACTGCACCACTGCCAAGCACACCGCTGTGCCATCAAGTCTCTGTCCTCAAGCAGCCTGACCATCAAAACAGCTTCCAACAATCCTATCAGGGCAGTGGATGATGGTAGCTCACATTTTTCTCTGGGATCTTTCAGCCACACAATCGTCTGGAAGGAAGACGAGTGCTTGGGTCAGTGTCCAGCCACGCTTGTTTCACATCACTCAAGTGATGCCTGACATTTAGGCTCCTGGCAGAACAAAAGGGGTAGAGAAATAAAGTGCTGACTATTGCTGTGACATAGTTATCGTGCCATATTAAACGAATCTCTCCATTAATTAATCCACAGGGACAGGTTTCAGAATCAGTATGAAGACTGTTCCTGATGCCATTTCCTCCTTTGACAACCCAGACACACCTGCAGGATGCTGCTTGACATCCTATTGCTTCCCTCAGCCTTAGAGAGCCTGTCTGAACGTCTGAGTTGCAAGTCAAATGTGACTGCTTTCCCAGGACACACACTCAGTAGCCCACAAGACCCTCACAAAGGACAAAGCTAAAGCCGAAGCAGCCAGCTGCAGCTTAGACTGATGTTGACCGGTGAGCCCAACGTGCTGTCCCCACACACCACACCTCTCTCTCTGCCTTCCAGTCACCACAAAGACACAGACTTTTGCACAGATTTCTGGATCTTTACCAGACCCAAAACTGTGAGGCTGTGATGCTGAGGTGACAAGGCTCTGAACAATGCTCCTGCAAACTCCTAATTGTCTTCTGGCACTGCCTTAGCAAACACCACTGCCTTTGGCTGGCATCCAGTTCTTTCTGTTTCATACTTCTGCCGGGCAAATTAATGGCAGTTACTTCCCTAGGGCGTGAGAGGTGGAGCTTCAGAATGGTGCTGGACCTGTTTAGAAGTCACGCAGGTGTGGAGCTCAGGGATGTGGTTTAGTGGTGGGCTTGGTACAGTTGGGCTAATGGTTGGACTCGATGGTCTTTTCCAACCTAAACTATTCCACCTACCTCCAGACAACTTCTTCAGCAACAAGGAAAACTCAGCACCTTGTTTCTTGCTTCAAATGCTTCCCCTCGGGGGTGTGCTGCATATTTCTCCACACTCAGCATGATCCCTGGTACAGCCTGGCTGCTGTGTTCCTCCTCCCCGTCCAGCTGCACAGGGGCGACGGCCTTGGTCAGCCAGGGGTCAGATAATTTAAAAGAAGTAAATAGGAGCCATGCACTGGGAACACACATTCACCGCATTGCTGAACTGGCTTACTAACCCGAGAGAATCCTCCCACACTCCCATGCCGCTAGTGCACAGCTGCCGCTGGAAAGCTGCCCACGGAGCCTCCTTCTCCTCCCACCTCTTTCAAAGGACCTTGTCTGGAGCTACCAGGCTTCTGCTGGCAATATTTGTCGGGGCACAGAGGGCTACTGTCACTTAAAAACAAGCGAGGGCTTACAAGATGCTTTGATTTCACTGGGAGCACAGCAAGGGGATGGTAGCTGAGAGGAAACACTGGTGCACAGTCAGCTCAGCATGTCTGTCAGAGATTTGGATGAGTATTTCCAAAACAACCCTACCTCTAGCCATGCTAAGGGCTTTTGTAGAAGGGTGACTTCTCCACAGAGCAACTCCCATGCTTTTGGGGCTACAGATAGGAGTTTTGCAGGGCACGAGCAATGCCAATAGAAATAAATGGTTTTGGTGTAAGGCTTCTGACAACGTGGGCACAAAAACACCAGCAAAAGCCCTTCGGTGCCTTTCCCTGCTGCCTCCAAGATGTCACAGCATGAGACGTGCACCGGCACCTCTGAGTGCAAAGGCAGGAGAGCAGAAGCAGGATTCGGTCAGAGGAGCCTTTGAAAATCTGCCCACAGACACTGCCCCCGGGTGCGGCATCCTGGCTCACAGGGATGGAGAAAATCTCATCCGTTCCGGGCCACGTAGAACATTTATTTATTCAGGAGCAGAACTTCCCCCTCTAAGAAAGTAGGAAATGTTGACGTAAACGAGCAAAACTGCTACTCTGCAATTAGAACAGCTCTTGGGCCAGAATCGCTCAGAAAATTAGTGCCCAACAAACCTACTAGAGTTTGGGTTTTAAAAGGCCCCCTCGGGGATAGAGTACTCCGCTCCCTTTGAACATCTCTTAGGACCTTTCAAAAATCCCAGCCTAAAAATCCCTGCTGAGGGGCAGGACATTGCTGTGCTCTTTCCAGGTCTTACCTCTAATGCAACACTAACCTCACGGTTTGCATTCTCCTGTGAGTGGCTTTCGGGGGTTGCTTCTGACTCTTGAGTCCTGCCTCCCCTTTTATCCACGGGGCTGTGGATTATCTGACCTGATGAGTCATCAGAAGTCATCCTGGTCAGTGTAAGGGGTTAGTTTGCCAGTGACTTCGAGTCATCATTTATTTGAATAAACTCTGCCCCTTCCCCTGTGTTTTCTCTTGAGCTTTAAGAACGAAGAAGAAAGGAGCTCAGCTAACTGTTTTAATCTCAAAATAAGATATTTGTGAGACCAAATGCCTCCTTCTAGACAAAACCTCTTACACTAAGAATGCGCTGCTGAGATTTGCCCTCTCAAATCACATAAAGCCCTCATCATTGCAAGGGCAAAGACAACTTCACTCTTTAAATAGAGTAATTCTGTGCTAAGAACATTAATGGCATCCCAAACCTGGAAAGCTGGATGTGTAAATTAAAAAGCAAGAAACACGTATACATTCTTAATATCCTAATACCTACTACATGTGATCTCTTTCAAAGTAGCTTTAAATGAGAAGTGCAGTTACTCTTGGATATAGCTGCTAGAAACACAGCCAGGGTGCCCTTTGTTGTAGTTTTAATAAATGAGTGCATTTCAAAAAGGCTCAGAATAGCCAACTTTCCCAAACAAGGTTGGGGTTTCCTCCATTCAAAGCACATATCTGCTGCAAATTCAGAGCTGTTCCTTCATCTCCACAGCATCCTCTTGACTTCTCCTAACCGTAGACCATCAGAAAGAAACACTTGTAGCTACTATGAGAGAAATGGTAATGCACGTGGTGAGAAATCCTTCCCATACCACTGCATAGCCCCCCTGAGGATGCTGGAGACTGCCTTATCCAGCAGGATCTCAGAGTCACAGCAGCATTTGGAGACCACCACAGGTGATTCATGCTGATAAGCAGTTGGATGTGGGTCATGGGGCTGTAGGCCACAGGATCTGCAACACAAATTTGGACCTAAATCTAAAGGCACACCAGGCATCTGGACCCTGCATTAATAAAAGCACTGAAAGGGGGCTGCACCGCCAAAGGGACCATCTGCCTGGTACAACACAAGAGGGAGGGCGCTTTGGGTTTTGCCTAAAACCCATCCGGATAAGTCACTTAGAGCTTTTCCTATGACATCTGTCAGAGGAGCTGCAAAGGCTCCTGCATGCAATGTCACATTTATTCTCACAGGGCAAAAAAGAGGCTTAGAACTATCATCCTTATTTTAGAGGTGAGAAACAGGTCCACGTTTCTAAACACACACATCCTGAGGAAGCTTGGGGCTGGTTCCCTGGAGGTGCCATGCAGCAGCAGCATGTGTAGGGCACAGTGGGGGTAATGCTGCAGAGCCCAGGACTAATTGCCAATCCCTGCTCAGGCCCTGCTTACCCCATGTCCTGTCAGAGGAGGATTTATTTGCTTCAGCAGGAATTTGGGAATTCAGTCTGTATATTCTGACTTGCACACAAATCACAGTGATTGTCTACATGGGCTGGCAAACGAACCCCAAGAACATGCATCATGCAGTCACATTTTCTTGAGAAGGCACTGCAGAAGCTTGATTGAAGAGATTTTTGAAACCTGACATCTTATTTAGTGCTCTGCAGACCTGGAGGAACAGTGGGAGGCCAGAAGTGGGGATTCATCCTCATAAGCCCATGGCAGGCTAAGAGCAATGGCTGCCCCCCTCGTACCCCAAAGCTCCGCCACCCATGCAGCTCACAGCTCATAAGGTGTGCCCCAGCAGCAGGGTGCAAACCTGTCCCATCGGGAAGCTACAAGGCACAGCGTTGGGTGTTGCACAGGCCCTCCGCTTCCCCCGCACACCCAGCCCTCGGGAGGCTACTCTCTACACCTTCCCGTGGGGGAGAAAAAACCCGCTGAGAGTTTGCCTCGAACAACTCCCTCCGAACTGGGGCTGGCTTGGGGGAAGGTGGAGGAGGAAGGCACCTTTTGCCGCTGTTTGCTCCTTTGTAGATCCATACGAATAAGTTCCCCCTCCCGGGGCCGCGCAGCCCCGGCCGGAGGCAGGGACGCGCCGTCGGGCGGCTCTTCCAGGCGGAGCCCGCTTGGCTCCCCGGTGGCTCTAAAACAAAAGGGTTGGGTGTTTCGGTTTGGGGTTGTTTTACTGGGGTTGGGTGAGTTTTTCTTCTTCTTCTCTGAAAATAACTACAACCCCCTTTGCAACAATATATTTTATTTGGAATTTTGTCGAGGAGAAACCCGGCTCCTTCCCGCCGGTCCCTTCCCACCATGTGCGCAACGCTCCCCCCTCTCTCCCCCGAGTCTCCGGGCTGGCGAGTGTCCAGGTTGGAGGAGAACTAGGCTGGTTGATTGGTTGAGGGGTTGTTGGGGTTTTTTTTTCCCTTCTCTTTTTGTCTGATTATTTTTTATTTTATTTTATTTCCACTGCACATTTCGGCTCCCCAAACTCTTTGATCTCCCCCGCTGTCTCCTTACCCGGAAGAAAACCCTCTCCCGCTCAGCTGGGAGCTGAGCGCACACGTGGGCGCCCTGGCGCTCCTCCATCTCCTGCCAAATTTAGTCACACAAAGGGCCCGGGGGGGGATGAAAGGGGCCGCCGGCGGGACATCAAAGGAGCCGCCGCCCCGCCCCGCTCCCGCCCTCCCCGATATCGGGGGGCGCCGGCGGCGGACGGCGCTTTGCACGCGAGAGGCTCCCTGTCCTCCCCACCGCTTATTGCTCCTGGGGGTCGCCGTCCTTGGGAGCCCGGTGCCCCCCCCCCTCTTCTCCCTGATCGGCGCCGCTGCAACTCGGCGAGGATCGCCCCGCTGCTCGGGTTGGGAGGGTTTTGCCATCACTGGTTGTCCTAACCCCCAGGATGAGCGAGCTGGCCTGGCCGTCGGGGAGTGCTCACATCATGCTCCCCCCTCCATCCTCCCTTCAGTGCAACTACCAAAAAAAAAAGAAAAAGACCAAAAAAAAACCA
>VZRI01003123.1:168657-206613 GCA_013397515.1 Upupa epops
GATGCCGCAGCTGCCGGGGTCCGGGGGCGGTGGGGGGGACCCGGAGCTCTGCGCCACCGACGAGATGATCCCATTCAAGGACGAGGGGGACCCCCAGAAGGAGAAGATCTTCGCCGAGATCAGCCATCCCGAGGAGGAGGGCGACCTGGCCGACATCAAGTCCTCCCTCGTCAACGAGTCCGAGATAGCCCCCGGCGCCAATGGGCACGAGGTGCGCGGCCGCGGAGGCTCCGCGGGGCAGCGCAGAGCGGCTCCGGGGGGCACATGGGGGCAGGCGGGCTACGAACGCCGGCGCCGGGACAGAGGGAGGGATGGAGGGAGGAAGGGAGCTTCGGCAGGGCATCGGCGAACCCCTTGTGTGACGAATTTCCCCTAGAACCAAAAACCCATTCCACTCCGGCTCCTGTGGGCAGAGGGGCGGCTGTTAAAGCCGGGGATGGGCTGCGGGGGGTGGGGGGCGGCCCTCTCCTCTCCTCGGCCCGGGACGAGAAAGTTCCCCCAAGTCCCCCGACGGTGCTGTCGTGTTAGACCTCAGCAGCCATGAAATTTCCTCGGTAAAAGCAGAGGGGCAGAAGCATTAACCATAAACAGTGTAAAGGATTTGAATAAAACCGGGAAGGAATTCCCGACGCTGAAACAACTTCAGGGCAAGCAGGGAATGGTGGTTTTGCATTTTTTATTTGTCTTTTTAGGGGAGATTTTGGCTTCCCCCCCCAAAGATCTGATAATGAGGGCAATCTGATTTTCATTACTATTTCTGGTCTCTTTTACTGAGTGTTTTGATCACCAAAGCACCAAATATTTTCCAGAAATAAGCTCATACAGTGCTTCTGCTAGGAATGTTTTGCACAGCCCATAGTTATTTACGCTGTCGTGTAACGATGATTTACACAAACTTGTCTCAGACAGTTGCCTTCCAAGCAACTTTAGAGGGAAAAGAAAAATGCTTGTCTCTTGCCCTAACTTTTTCCTTCCTACGAGACGCTGTAGCACCGGGATCAAATGATGAGCAGCAATACAATGATTTTTCTTCTTTTTCTTCATCTTTCCTGACGGTGGATTCTCTGCGGTCAGGTTTCCAGGCAGAGTCAAGCGCAGGATTCCTACCATGATAAAAGCAGAGAGCACCCCGAGGAAGGTAAGAAGCACATGCTCCTCTTGGCTTGCAGTATTGTCCATCTTAGTCTCCCTCTGCACAGCCTCTGCACAGACCCCACTGCCTAGCTTCATTGCTTTTGGGAAACACAGATTTAGGACCTTTTGGGGAAGGGGGATGGCAGAGTGCTTCCACAGGGCGTGTGAAAAGGAGATGGATGTGCAGGACGTTTATCTGGAGTGACCAAATGGTAACTCAGTTGTTTAGAAGCTGATAAGTAGGCCAAATGGATCTTCGCTGGAGAAACAACTATTTTTAGGATATCAGCTTGAAAGCATCGATGTCCTCACTCAGATGAGTTGTGTGTGTGTGTTCAGAAACTGTACGGGTGTTTCCCGTAGCCAAAGTCTGTCACTTCAATCTCCTCTTCCAAATCTAAGCAGGAACAGACTTCTTGCTTTTTTTTCATGTACCAGCTGGTTAATTTTGATTGAGGAGGACAGAGGAAATAACAGAGTTTGCTGGGTATCGCTTAGGAAGCTGGATACGTGTACAAAGAATGTGTGCTGTGGAAGACAGGAGATTGTGTTTAAAATGAAATGCTTATCATCCTGAGCTGAACCAGATGACAAATTCCGTATAAAGACAGACACTGTTCAGTCCTGGTGCTTTCCAGGACTCTGTGGTGATCTTTCTCCACACTGGCCATTAAACAGCCTAAAAGCACTGGTGTCCATGCTCGTAACATCTTGGCAGTGAGCGGGAGGAGGTCAGCTCTGTATAGTTTTTCTTCTCAGCTTCACATCCCCTTAAAATCTCAACCTTTGAGTAGTATCGTTGTCAGCAGTCACATGGGTGGCAGACCTGTTCACCCTCTTTACAGGACCTCTACCAAATTCTTTATTTTCCTATAAAACAGCCTCCCTCATTTGCCTGACATTTGACTGCAGTGCCATGTGTGTTCAACAGCCCCCCCCTGCTCCCCAAATCATTATGGTCTCCTTTCAAACCAGTCCCTGCCCTCTTAATTGTTCCCGGTGAGCGTGGCCGGAATGAATTGATTGCTGCAAGCAGTTACTCAATGAGAAGTGCAAATTATTATATTTAGTTCGCTGCCCTGTTTCTCCCGTTCCCGACAGTGATGCTGGAAACCCGTGCTGGCAAGCCACAGATCCTGGAGGGATGGATAAAACAGGGAAAAACTACTACTTGAGAAATACGATGCCATTGCTGGTGTTTCTGCCTTGATGTGAACACAGACTAGCTGCAAGAATGGGCTACTCTGAGGCTATATTGTATTTTAAGGATGAGAGTACTTGCTCCGTTAAGAACTAACTCTCCTTAAAAATATGTTACTACAAATTGCTGGGGAACATTTTCTGTCAGAGGTGATTTCCAACGCCAGTGTTTGCAACAGAGCATTGTTTTGTTGATCTCACAGTACCTGTTTAAGTTACAAAAAGCGTGTATGTGGGGAATCCCTTAATCATTGTTTCCTCTTCTTGTAGGAAAGCATCCAGACGGTGGTTTATACAGCAAGGGACCATCCTACTCTGGTTATTCGGGGTATATCATGATGCCAAATATGAATAACGACCCCTACATGCCTAATGGATCTCTGTCGCCACCCATCCCCAGAACAGTGAGTTAACTCTTCCAATAACGAGCTGGTTTTCCTCCTGTTTGCTCTGCAGCGTGTGTTCACACAAAGGGGTTTTTTTGGGGTAGCTTCAGTTACGGTGAAGGTTGTGCTTCTGCCGTCCGAGCCTCTGTCTGGCAGAGTTTGAGAGCTCTTAGAGGTGTTGGTCATGATCGTGGTGGAAAGCTGAGATTAACGTCTGCTGTCTGACGTCCTTTGAACGGGGCTGGGGGCTTTGCGGGGGGGAGCCTTGGTTTATGACTGTAGGATAATATATGGAGGAGTGATGTAAATGCCGTCTTTGTAGTGACTGGGACAGATGTGAATTTTCTGGCTTTAACTCTTTGTTTGTGGAGGAAAATCAGGCTGGAAAGCAGAACTGCCAAGTTGCTTGTCAGTAAGATGAAAAGATTGGCTTATTTTACATTTTTTTCCCCTATAGATAGGGCATTGCTCTTTTCTGATTGATATTTCTGCTCTGCGTGAAGGCGTTCTGGATCTGACAGCATTGCTTTGAAACATCCTCTGGTGTCTTCAGCCACACTTCGCCAAATGGTTGTGTAGGAATTAATAGCAATTGTGATGCAGTAGTTACAGCTTTCCTTTATGTTGAGGCGGGCACCTTCCAGGTTGCTCCTCCGTCTGTTTCCTTTTGGTGTGGATGCAAGTGTGATGGATTTTAATGTGCTTCTAATTTTGGATAGTTGATTCCCGTGTAGTTTTGTAAGCCTTTTGCTGTACTCAGAGAGCAATGGGGAGGCACTGTTAAAATGAGCTGTGGAAATTAAATTAGTACAACTGGAGTGAAGCGGGAAATAAATTTGCTTGTAGGCATCCTGCTGAAAAAAAAAACTGCCTCTGCTGTTGTGGGGGAAGTTGGATGCTGCTATTTCCCTGTGATAAGCAGTTTCCCTTTTTACTGTCTCTTAGATTTTCACTTGTCGATCTCTGTCAAACATCTGGCGTTATTGTGCTCTCTGGTGTTCTTGATTTTTGTTCCTTGAAGGTGGTGGTGGCTTTTGGCTTCTAAACAAAAAAAAAACAAACCCAAGGGAGTCTAATCTGTATAGCTAATTTGACAGCAGCAAAGCGTGTGAAATTAGGGGGTGTTTGGATTCAGAACGACGGGGCAGTGGGAAACGCACGGGTCTGTCCTTTTTGTATGTCACAGTTTGGTTTGAAAGATGGACAAACTCCTGCAATGTAGCTCTAGGCTCAGGGTTTTGAATATAATTTACAGTTCAGAGGCCTGCAGCTATTTAGGGTGAAGCACGATGACCATGGTCTGTTGGTATTTGTTGTTGTGGTAAAGGCTGTTGTACAGAAAACGTCACTTCGGTTGTAACGTGGGGGAAAGGATACAGCTCGTGGAGGCTCAAACCTGCCCCTTTGAGTACCAGGAAACTTCAGAGCTCTTTTTACCCCCTCTTTCCCATGTTACCTTCCTGAGAAAGTCCTTAGTGCCGGCACAGGGCTTTGAACAACAAAATCCCGTTTAATTATTCACTGAGGGAGGATTTGCTCTGCGTGTGCGTGCAGCGGGGCTGCCGCTCTTCACTGATGTGGCATCGGTGCCCTCAGAATATCAGCTTCGTGCTGAGGGAAGAACCCATCCTACGTGGGTATGTCGGAGGGGAGGTGGAGGGGGTGGGGGGAAAGGCAGCTGCTTTCTCATGGTAAAGCTGCCCACCCAGCATCTGAGGGGCTCATCCACTTGGGTGCTGCTCTTGCATGTTAGAGCAGCACCACTATTTTGGTAAAACAGTGCCTTTGCAGGGCTGCGCTGTTGCCATAAGCCTGGAGTCCTTTCAGTTTAACCACAGGGCTACACGCCTGAGTTATTAAATAATTTTTTTGTTTAATTGAACTGTAATCTTTGTTAGTCTCCGAGCTGACAGCTGGGGTTTAATGCGTGCGAGATCAAAACGCCGCATCCAGGAGATGACACGCTCGCTCGCTTGCTTCACGGCTAACCACAGCTCCAGAGCCCTGCGTACATGCCTCTTCACCTTTGCCGGGTCCCAACTGTCACCCCACTGGTTTGCTCTTTCACCCCTGGGGCTGGGGGACCAGGAGCAGCCGAGATCAGACAGCTCTGGAGGTGGAGGTCTCGGCAGGGGTGCCAGTGCCCAGCCATTTCTGCATGGAGAAGCCCTGCGGTGTCTACCTGCACCCTCCATTTGCATGACAAAGCTGCTTCGTGTTGATGCATCTGGTGCCTGAAGGTGTCAGAAGGGATTAAAAAGCCCCCCCAGGGTGCCGGGTCTTTTTTACCTCCTTGGCAGGGCTGGGTTACCTGTGAAGTGCCCAAGGCAGAGGGATCCAGGGCAGGGACTATCTGTGAGGGACAGAGAGCAAAGCTCACTTGGAATGGGAAAATCCCTTTCACCCGCACTTGTTGGGGAGAAAAAAAGCCTTTTTTAGAAAAAGAAAGAATTTTAAAAGGCAAACTCTCCACATTCTTCCTTTGTAGAATTGGAACTAGCAAACTGTAGACACAACGAGCCTAATAAGCCTTAAAAGAAGGAAACCGAAGTGTCATCTCAGTGCAGCCTTTGGAGGGGAGAGGGTGTCTGAGGAGGAGTTCACATCTTCAAAAATCAGCCCTAATCTGCTAGAGTGCTCCCTTCTTCCCCTTCAGCCTCCTCCTCTTTTTGAATGTTAACATTTTGTTTTACTAGCCCCTAATTTGCCTTTTACAAGTTGTTTTTGTAGGGAGCGTTCATTACAAATGCAGGTACAAGCCTCTCGCCGCAGCAAGGGTTCTCTTATCAGATAGATGGATGAGTGTCATAGCAAAAGGGGATGGGGTTTGGTGGCATGTGAGGCTACCAAAACCACCGTCACACCTGGGGAATGCATTCTGTGTGCTCGAGATATCTTTTGGTGGTTTCTCAGCATCGTGGGGCTGCTGAAGCTGGGAGATGGAGACAGCTGCCTGTTTTCTAACATATAGGGGCTTTCTTACTTTTGTTGTTGAGACCAGTTGTCTCAACATCAGCAAACCTGATGGGAAGTGTGTGAAGGTGACTGAAAAGAGTCATTTGATTTCTCTGTGTGTTAAATTTATCAAGAAAATGATTTTGTCTTTGTTCCTCTCTCCTTGCCAATGAATTAAACTTTCTGTGGGAAGACAGAGGATTTCTGCAGCTTCCCTTCTGTCTGCTCTTATCTCTTCTTGAGGTCTGGGTTTATTTTTTAGTGGCTAAACTGCCTCACTGTCTCTTTGTAGCAGCTGGAGGTGCTAAATAGGTTGGAGGATACAATCTATAAACACCTTACAGTGACCTGCAAAACAGAGTGCATCCGCTTGGAACTGACGAGGAATTCTGTTGGGAGAGTTTGTACACAGAGAACGATGTTTATACACAGGAACCCCCTGCCCTACCCAAGCTGTGGATATTCCTTGAGTGCTTCTGCACGGCAAGGGGTGTGGAGATGGCTCCTGTCTCGAAGAGCCCATGTCCCAGGATAAATTGCGTGGATAATGTGGACAGGGGAAAGGATAAGGGTGGAAAGAGCAGAGAGCAGAGGCTGCAGAGCCTCAGTAGGAGGGTTTTACTTGTGTAGCTGCATCTTGCTGTCCCTCTGATGGCAGGCTAATTTGCTTGTTTTTGGGGAATGTTGGGGACCCTGAGAGGAGTATGGGGGTGCTATAGAAGGATCTAAGGATGATTTTTCACAGTATTGTCTCTTCCTGAGAGTTTGCTTCCACTGGCTGTGCAGTTGTAGGCACTTACTGAGAGCTGAGGCCAGCTGAAAACTTCCTGGCCCAATATGAAATGGGCTGTGTAGGAGAGATACCGGGGCTGAGCTCCTGCTCCTGTGTCTGAGGGCTGTAGGGAGCTGTGATCCTGACACACATCTGTCTCTTTCCTCTGCAACCTCCATGCCTGAGGAAATGGTTGCACTGAGGGGCACAACAAGCTGGAGCTACTCAGGCAGCATAGAGGCTCTGCCGCTTCACCCCGAACAGCAAACGTCTTCTCAATGAAGCCAAATGATGAGGATTAGCTCCTTAAATAACTTCAAAATCAGACGCAGTGAAGCAGAACGCTTTCCCACTTCATGGAAGCAGACCTTGTCGGGGTTTATTCCGGTTTGCATGGAGAAGGGAATTTGAGCACTGTCTGCTGAGGGGCTCAGCAAGTTGTGTCAAATGCCAGCACCGCGGGAGAAAAGGAACCCAGTCATCGCTAATAGAGGAACCTCACTGCTGCAAACACGTCTGTCAGCTGCTCTGACTCCAGCATCACAGCTGATCATTCTCAGATAGGAGCCAGGTCTCCGAAGCACAAATCCAACCCATGTGAATGGTCGTCGGATGAGTTTTGATGGCGCTTTGTTTCCTCCCCTCAGTGAAATGAATTTTCCATTTGGAAAAGGGGGCAGAAGGGGTTACACAGTGCCTCTAGGTTGGCTTTCATCTAAAGATGGATCTGGTTGCCTTGATAAGATGGCATGGTCCAGGCAGAGTCCATCATGAACGTGGTCTTTGGGCACACACTGGAGAAGAGAACAACCTTCCTGCTTTTGCTGCCTTCTCCTTGTCAGCGTGATGCAGTGGGCAAGGGGGAAAGCAAATGTTCTCCTGATGCCTCAGTTTCTAGGCAGCAACTGCTTGAGTGTGGTTTCATGGGAGGCATAATCACAATCCACACCCTTGACAACTCATCGAAGCTGGAGCCTTTGTGTGCCCCCAGCTCTGTCCCAAAGCTCCTTTTCTTGCTGTACATCTAGGAGCAAATGCACTCTAAACTGTGAACGATGGAGCTGCTGCTTACATTTTAGGGCAGTTTAAAAGCAAAATGTCATTCCTCTTGTTTTGGGGCTGCGCCACCTCCTCCCCAGCTTAATCCCAGGTTAATAAGAGTAGCTGCTTACGATCTGCGAGTGCCAGGGAGGATATGGCTCAAGAAGAAAGCCCAGAGCTCCACAGGTCCAGGCATCAAAAGAGGAAAAGACTTTCCAGTTACTCGCAGCACTGTGTGGCTGCAGGTGTTGAAAAGCCTGGGTACGGCAGGCTGGGCTCCTCCGGAGCACTTAACTTCTGTTTATAGTTAGGGAAAACTCCTCCCGCTATGGGAAGGAAATAACCCCCACAAAAGCATTTTACCAGGGCTGTAATATTTCTGAAGTCTTATTAGACACATGGGGGATTTGGTAGTGGCAAAGCATCGTTGCTCTCAGAACACGACAGACATGCAAGAGTCTGCTCTGGTAGGGACACTGAACGCTTTGCAGTCTGAGCCATGTGTGCTGTGATCCCGCTGTGGTTGTCCTGTGTTGCTCTCATGTGGATGGACCCCAAACCAGCGTGAAGTGAAACACTGTCTGTGAGTCCTGAGTCTGGTGGAAGCAGGTTGTCCTTGGGATGTTCCACTGGTGCACTTACCCCCAGAATGCCCCCATCCAGGCTAGTGGGCATTTATCTCTGGCATGGTTTTGGCCATGAGGCATGTCTGAGGTCCAGGCTGTTCTCAGCTGGCTGTTGTGTTTGGTCCCTTGTTGCAAGACTGCTATGGGGAAGGTATCGCAGCTGCCTGGCATCTTGCTTCTGCCCAGACACTTGGGGATTAGTGTCTGTGTCACTTCAGTCCTCCACGAGCATTAGATTCACTTCAGAAAATTGCATTCAGGATCACTTAATCTAGCATCCCAACCTCTTCTATTTCGAGACTTGGATCTTGAGGATATGTTTATTTAGTTTGGGTTTCCCACTTCAAAGGAATCTGTCCTCTCAGCAAGAAAGTGATTGAGCACTTAAATTAAAACGTATTCATTGAATCTTTCGAAATGAGTTAAAAATGCAGTAGGGAGTTACGGTGTGCACCAACTCTGCTAATCAGCCAGGGATTGCCTGTTCCCCTAAAGGGGAAGAAAAGTGGTCCGGACTGCCTGAGGATGAGTGCCATGGATTCCCTGGCTTCTGGTGCTGCTCTGCTCACTGTTGCTTTAGGTTGAGATGAAGGACCTAAAGCATCTTCGCCTGTGATCTTCAAAAAGAACCCAATCGCTTGTGTAGAAGAGTGTTTTCACAGCACTGGAAGGTTGACTCCGTATTTGTTTTCCTTCAGTGGTTGTGTGGGTATAGGTGAAGTCGAGGCATCCGAATCAATAGGATGCGCTTAGCTGGCAAAAATGACAAGTGTAAAGTTGCCAGGCTTTGCCTGAGTATTTATAAACCGGGCAGCTTAACTTAAAAGTCAGCAGACTGTTGTCACCAGCTACAGCACGTAACCCAGAGAAGTGCTTTGCTGAGGAGCTACCACGCGAGCCAGGCAGCAGTTGTTAACTCCCGGAGGCATCTGTGTATCCACAGGGCTGTAGCCCTGTGCCACACACATCACTGGGCAGGTCTGCTTTGCCCAGGCCACGAGTGCATGAGGGACAAGTCCCTTGGGAGCCTGTGATTCCATCCACGCCTTTGCCAGGAAGAACCTTCTGAACATGCTAGTGCTTTGGATGGCAGCTCAGCTTCCCCCTTGGCTGCCTTGAACAGGGCTCTGGATGGGGATGCAGAAAACCGCTCTGGAAATGGTCCAGTTCATCACATATGTCCAGAAAAACAGGGAAAGGGACTATGGAGGGTGATTGTTGGGCAGGTTTTTTGGCTCAGAGGTGGAGAGTGCTTGGCTCTAGACAGCTGTGCCTGCAGGACATGTATTCCTAGGTCGAGGTCTTAGTGAGACCAGCTGCTCAGTCAACTCTCTCTCAGTACCTGGTCACTCGGCTATGCTGCAAGGCTCGATTTCTGCAGTTTTCTGTCTCTTGTATTTCAGAACTGCCTCGAGATTTCTTTGTGGCTGGCTGTTTTCTTTCCACAGGTCCGGGATATCTTTTTGCCTTGATCTTTCTTCATCATCACCCCCCCACCCCTCCAGTCTCTCACATCAGCAAGCATTGTCTAGCATCAAAAAGTACAATACAGAGGTGACGACTCAAGGTGTCGACGCCTGCCACATGCAGACTGCACTGGGGGAAGAGGCCTTTTCCCTGCTGATGTGCTAAACTGCAGATAAAGCGTGTCCAGCAGTGCACAGGCATTCACTTTGTTAAAATGCCCCGATCCCCTGATTTGTTTAGGGGCTGTAGGTCTTAAAGTTTGACTGATGCTCTGTCCATTTCGGGGGGAGAGACTCTGATTTCTCCCCTCAACTGTGAAAAGTAAAAATCATCCCTACTTCTTCTCAAATATAAATGCTTCTTGAGGAGTTCCTGGGAGCAAAGCAGGTGGGTGCCAGTCAGGTGCTGGAGCCCAGGGTGGTGGGACAGGCTGCAGCATGTCCAGGTGTCCCCTCCAGGGATCGACAGAGAAGAGTGAGCTCACCGAGCTGGCACTGGGAGAGCTTTTGAGTGTGTCGAGGAAACAAACCATATATCAAACATATGAAACTACATTTTGGAAAGCATAAGCAAATCATTTCCCCTGAAGAATGCCCCTCGAGCTCTTTGTTTTGCTGCTTTGCAACACCAGTTCAAACTGAGCGTATTGGATTTGGAAACTGTTCTTCAAAACCTTCTCTCTCACACAGTGCTGCCTGTCTGAAGTAGAATCACAGAGCTGTTAAGGTTCAAGAAGACCTCTAAATCCATCAAGTCCAACTACCAGCCCGACACCATCATGCCCACTAAACTGTGTCCCAAAGTGCCATGGCCCTGGCATAGGGAGAAAAGGATGCAGCGCTGGATTTAAAGTTAAAAAAAAGCAATCAAACTTCCAAAAGCTCAGTGTGAATTTTTCTGGTTTTGTTGAGATTTGGGTTTATTTTCTCAGCATTTTTATTGATTCTTTTTTGGAGGATCTTTCTAAGAGAATGGTGCAGAGATTACTGTTCTCTATGTAAATCTCCAGGAGGAGAAGTCAGAATGGAAGAACCAGACTAAAAAAAGCTAATTTATTAGAGAATGCCATGGTGAGTTTGACAGCACTACTGCAAACACTTAACAAATGGATTTCAGCTCCTGTTTGCTAGGTTTCTTATCGGAGTGACCTGCAGGAGATTATTCCATTCTTTGTAATCAGAAAATATTAAAAGGTTGGAGAAGGGCACCGGAGCATTGGAACAGGCTGCCCAGGGGGGTTGTGGAGTCTCCTTCTCTGGAGATGTTCCAGACCCGCCTGGCTGTGTTCCTGTGTGACTTGGACTAGGTGATCCTGCTGTGGCAGGGGGATTGGACTGGACGATCTTTCGAGGTCCCTTCTGATCCCTAAGGATTCTTTCTTTTTTTGGTGGAAGAACTGGACAAAATGTTGTTTTGCTTGAGGCTTTTGGTTCAAGGACTCTCTCAGAACAATTCGTGTAGAAAGCTTTCTGTCCTTCTTTGGTACTCTAAATCCTTCTTTTTTTGGTGATTTCAGAGGTCTCTGTGTGTGTGTGTGTACAACTTCCAGTTCTGGCTTCATGACTGATCTAGGGNCAATCTGTAATGTTCTGTTCTGTGACTTGGTCTGGGTGATCCTGCTGTGACAGGGGGGTTGGACTGGATGATCCTTTGAGGTCCCTTCCAATCCCTGATGATTCTATGACTCAAGTAAATACATTGAGTTAGTTAGTTGTGCTTTCTGCAGACACACAGCCATTCCCTTCTCCTGCACCTGAGTCTTTCAGGCCAACATCTACCAGACAGAGCATTTTTGAAAGGTTTAACCAGCAGAAGAGCCAGTGGGTGGGTCTTTCTCTTGCATTTTATGACCCAAGAGCCTGTAGCTCACAAGTTAGCCATGGGCTGACACTGGCCATTCATGGATTACTTGCATCCCATCCACTCCGTGTGGCTCTTGAGGTTCTCGCAGGAGAGGGTGGTGCATTAAGACAGTGTCTGAGATTTGAGCCTAGAGGGTTAAGCCAGGACTGGGATGCGAGTGCCACTTGTAGGCTATAGCTGTTTAGGGGGGTGGAGAGAAAGTTAGTGCCTGTGCAATTAAGCATGAAATAGGTAAATTCTGTGTATAATTACCCAACGGAGAGGCTAGCATGGGGATGTGACCCGTGGAAATCACAGTGCAGCAGTCGGTGGCTGCTGGCAGATTCTCAGGAGGTATCCCTGGCATCCACCCTGGGGTGTCGTGTCCTCTGACTCCCTCCACCCGGCTCCCAAAAAGCAGAGGCACAGGCTGAGAGGAGGCTTCTGCAAATGAGGAACTGAAAAAGCAGTGTTTGTCCAGAGACTTAGGGGGAAGATGGGAAGAAAATTCCCCTTTCCTGGGTCACAGCTTGCCTATCGGTACGCTTCTTGGGTTGGGTTTTTGTTGAAGTTTGTCGGGGTTTTCTTCCTAAAGACAGATCAGAAGTCTGAGAAAATAAAAAACTAGGATGTGTGTGGAAAGAAGGAATAAGAGGATTAAAACCAGTGCGGATAAGAAGAAAGTTGGCTTCAGTACTGGCTGTGGCTGCGTTTCACACACAGCATTTCAGTTAAGGACCGAAGAATCCTAGGAAAATTAGCATCCCAACTTTTAGTCAACAAGCAGGCTGTGTTTATTCTTCTTTTCCCTCCCTCCCATCGCAACAGCACTGGTGTCTTCCCACTGTGTCTTGTGTTTGCTTTCTCCCTGCACAGGAAGACTAGGATCGCTGTTTGTGCTCCTGAGTTCTGTGTCTGCCCCCCTCGTAGAGTCTGAGCGCAAACACAGTAGAAAACCAGCTCAGAACATTCCCTCTGTCAGGCAGTTGCAGCTGGTTCCTGGCTCTTGCTCACTGTTTTCTGGGACAGCAGGGCTTCCCAGCCAGCTTCTCTGCCTGGTGGGGCTTCTCTTGTTTAATGAGGAACTGGAAGGACCTTGCTCAGCTGCTTCTCAGAGCACCTTCATGGGATGGCATCTTGGCAGCAACCACAGAATCAATCATTCAGGTTGGAAAAGACCCTTGAGATCATCAAGTCCAACCAATAACCCTGCTCTGCCAAGTTCACCACTCAACTATATTGCTAAGCATCTAAATGACCTCTAAACACCTCCAGGGATGGTGACTCAACCCCCTCCTGAAACACTGGATCCTTTAGTGTGTGCCTAGGCAGTGCTTGCTGGAGCCCAGCTCTCAGCTTCCTGTCTGTGTTTCATGAACTGTGTGCCCTGATGGCATCACCTCCCCAGGGGTACCGGAGTCACTGGTGGAGTTTTCTTTGTGATTCACAGCTCTGGAGCTCTAGCCTCTACTCAGTGGCCACAGCTGGCAGCTGCACCTCCCTCTCCCTGAATCCCTGTCTAAACCTCAAACTCTATTTGTTGCCCTTATGCCAGGTCATCACTTTGCAGGGATCAGGATTTAAGGAACCGCTGAGGGTTGCTGTCAGATCTTCTAGCTTTCCCTGGTGTGGTCCCCAAGAAGTCCTGCATGAGGAGAAGTTATGCCTCTGCTTGGACGTGGAGAGCTCGATGCCAGCGCAGGTTATGGGGCCGGCTGCACGGGATGAAAGCCTGACTGACTGCCTCTGCTGGCCTCTTTGGGGCTAAATGGCATCTCTTAAATTTCAGTGAATAGCTGCAAAAAAAGTAGCAAGCTTTCAAGCAGAAGTGTCAAGGAGTAAGCGACTCCTCTGTAAATGAACACAAAAGAAGGGAAAATAAGCAGTAATTACAGTAAAACATACTTTTCCACTACAGTAATGCTTTGACGCTGACAGGCAGGGCTGCAGCATCCTGTAACAGCGACTTCTCCTTTGCTGTTTCTTCACGGTGGTGACCGTTTGGAGACCTTTGCAGCGCTATGCATGCTGCTGGCTCAGCTTCTGGAGACTGGCATTCATTTCCAGGTACTTGAGACTCCTTATGGGATGGGCAGAAGTTGAATTAGCTGCCCTGCCAACACGGCAGCAGATACCTCTATTTACAGTGACTGCACCAGCCCTCTGCATCTTGCGGCTCTTTCCTCAGCGCTGCTGTAGGAGCATCCCTCTGGTTACCAGAGTGGACACCAGAGCCTCAAACAATTAGTCCTCGTTTAAGAGAGCAGGCTGCGCAGGGGAAGCAGTCAATTTGCTGGAGAATAGGCAGGAGAATAGAGGAGAGAAAAAGCCCCCAAACCCTTGGATTAAGATAGAAAAGACTTCTAAAAAGACTTCCTAAAATCTATAGGCTTTTAAATCATCTCAGTAAAGAGCTGGCTACATTTGCCTCTCGTTTCAGCCTCGCTATGTTTAGGATGTGTTAAGGAACAGCCAAAGCAAAAACCAGACAGTTTCCCAGCCTTGAAATGACAGGGATGTAAGCCCTGTGTCCACAGGGAGGGAGGGCAGATCCCTTTGCTGTTGTCTTTGAGTCAGGGTTTTAATGACCACAGGGAAAAAAAGGAGGGTTAGAACAGCAGAAGAAAAACAATGCTAAGAGGAAATTATTTTTATTGCTAATAGATGGGTGCTCGTAATGTTTAATTCCTTACAGCTTATAATGTCTAATTCTTTACAGCTTATAATGTTTAATTCTTTACAGCTTATGCTTTATTTGCACATTCTTCCTTCCTCCCCGCGCTGCACGCTGTAGCAGCAGCTCCCATATTTCAAAATTACTGCTCTTACAAGCTCTGATTCAGTGGTTTTAACATGAATAAAAATACTTGTCAGAGCAGCAGTGATTCTCAGACTGGTCAGCACACGGACACAAGCGCTTCAGCTGCTGCACCCTCCTCAGCTCCTCACTTTTCTCATCCTATTCCCCCCACACCCCCCGCTCCTTTCCACCGACTCATTTGCAGCATTCCCGGGAAATATTTTTAGACTGCATTTAATCAAAGTTCAGAACAGTCTTCTGCGATAGAGATTGACTTGTGTTTTCATTATCAAGGCCAGGTGAGGAGGGAGGAGAAGCGTGAGAGCGCTTGATGCCAGTGGAAGCAGTCTTGTGGCAAGAGTGGTCGTAAGGCAGCCTGAGAGTTGTCTGCGTGACCAGAGAAGAGGGAATCTTAGCTGAAGCTTTGCAGAATCTTACACTTCTTGGTCATTATTTATCTTTCTCAGTAACTAACAGCGATTTAGTGTTTGTTCGCCGCGTGCTGTGCGTCTGGTTTAGGGCGAAGCAACCCACTGTCAGTTTGCTCCGAGGAGAGGCAACGGCCTGGGCATCCGCGTTATTTTGCCCTGTTATCAGGTGCTAAAAGTCACTTAAACAAGCTGTGTGTCACAATATTTTTCCCCAATTTGACTTGCTTGCCCGGTCATATTTTTACTTCAGCCTTTAGGCTCGAAAAAGCATGTGCATAATCAGTTCATTTTGTGTGGTCTGGGCTATAAAAATGCCCCCTCTGTTCTTCCCATATGAAAAATGTGGTTTTAATTTTGGGGAACTTATATAATTTTCTGTGCTTTCTTTTGTATCCCAGATTAAAAACAAATGCTCCCTTCCCCTAACTTTGCATGTTCCAATTACAGAGTTGTGAAAATAAGTCATCCTTCAGCTTTTGTTACTTTAGAACAGCTATCAGTGATGTCAGAGTCAATACTAAAAGCATTAAGAATGCTGGCAGAATGTAATGCAGCTGCAATCCAACATGATGTTGGAAATGGGGTTGAGAGCATAAAGGCTTTCCATATTCCCAGGGCGCACAACTGCTCGCGGCCTTGGCTTTGATCTCTTCAAAGGCTGCTGCCTCCTCCTAGATGGAGAGACTTGGCTGCCACTCGCTCGCATTGAAAAAAGGCAGAGGTCTCTATTCAGGCAGAAATCAATCACTGTGCAGAAACAATTATGTGTAATTCAACCATCATGAAAACAGGGCGAGATTATGGGTTTGTTACCTGAGTGACTGCATGGAGATGGGGAGCAACGGACACGAGAGTCCTGCTGACATGCCACATCTTGATGACAATTATAGACACATGAATGATGTGGCGGGCGGGGGCGGCGAGATGACAAATGCTGGTCACGCTGTCCAGCAGAGCAGAAAATGAGGTTACAATTGGGAGATAATGTTTGCATATGTAACCATATTTCAGCAAGCTGGGCAACTTCAGGGAATAGCCCAGACGGGGGATCGTAAACAAAGTTGGGGTGTGCTGTGGCCATCAGCATCCCGGGATGCTCTGTGTGTGTGTAAACCCCGTGTGTCACATCCTAAACGCCACTGGTTTCAAGCAGCCCGGCAGCATCTTTTGACAGGGGAGCGAAGAACTGCCTGGGAAATGGAAAAACCTTCTGAGTTCCAAAGGAAAAGAAGGAAAAACCCCATCCTTCTCCAGCCCTCTTTGTCTCCGGACAGGGTGGTATTAACACGGCGGCGAGAGCTGGCTGTTTACGGAGGAGCACGTCTCCCGTCTCCCAGCGGGGAGCTGGGCTGGCCTCACGGTAGCGCATCCCCGAGTGAGAGCGTTTTTAGATTTGCATGGTAACATTTTGGCTGCGGTAGGCTGTCGGTAGTGTGACGTGATGCTCAAAATATCTTCTCATGTGAAATGGCTCTTCTTTAATTAGGAACTTGCATCTATTTTATTCCTCTTTCCCCGAGCGGTGAGCAATCGCTGAGTGACTTGAAGAAAAATAAAACCCCAAGAAGGAGAACCGGCACGGGTAGTATCTGTCAGGAGAATATTTATTTAAAGTATTATTGCCTATAAAGTCTTAAAATAGTTTTCCTCCCGAAAAGACAAAATAAAACACAGATGACTGATTATAAAATGGTATCCCCGCTCCGTTTCGTACACAGGATGAGCTTTTACCTTTTATACTGCTCAGGCTTAGACATCAGAGGCGCAAGAAGCTGCTTTGAGTTACAGATCTTCAAACAATAAGTCAAAACAAAAAAATCAATCCCTCCAGTCCCTGGGTGCAGTTAGCTAAAGATAAAAGAGAAAAATAAAGTTATGCTAAAGCAGATAGAGGAAAGGAACAGATATGCCAAGGAAACACAGAGGACAAGTGCAGAGTTGAAGTGGGCCTAGTGTGAGCCAACATCAATGAATTTTTATCTTATCAAAAAGTTTTAGGGTTGCCAATTCTTTTCAAACTGGATCCACTCCGCTCCAGGGCTGCCTGAAGCGTTGTCTTCAATAAAAGTTGCTCCTCTCCACCCTCCACGTACCTCCCCCTCGCTCCTAAATGTAATCACGCTGCACCTCTCTCAAGGTATGCAACTTCGCTGCAGACTTCAGCAGCAAATGAAGGGCTCTAATAATCCCTTGTTACTACAAATAGGAACCGAGATTTCTTTTTCAGAATTTCTTGGAAGATGTATAATGTTAAAAAAACCCCTAAAACCGTTTCCATCTGGGGATATTTCCCCTTTTTCCTCTGCCTCTTAATCAATTTAAATTGCAGAGGAGTTCTTATCATGTCTTTCTTTTTTTAATGGAATCTGAGAAACCTTTCTCAGAGTCGTTGTAAGAAATGTTCATGCCAGTTAAGTGTTTTGATGGAAGCAACTACATGGCTTAAGCTTTAAGCTGTAAAGAAGGGAGCGTTGTGTCCCAGAGTCGTGGTGTTCAAAGCTAAACCCTTCTGTGTGCCTCTCCAGGACCGAGAGCAAAAGGCTTTCTGTGCAGAGAGGTCTGTTGGCTTTGACCTCCTGTTTCTGTCGCATCATTCAAGGTGCTTACGATAGGGCCAGTGACTAGTAGGTGTGGGCACTGCATTGTGTGGAAAAGAATACCTAGGACCTGCTAACATTCAGACTGTTTGGGGAAGTCTAGTAGAGGCACAACCTCAGCCCAGCCGTTGATGTCTCGGGGCCTGTTTCCCATCTGCGGCGTGGTGTAATAACCATTGCACAGATGGGGTAGCAGAGCACCAGAGTTCAAGGTGCAGATGCAAGTAGGCTGAGGCAAGGGACTTGCTCTTCGCTGAGAATTTGAGATGGTCTCAGGCAGCTGTCCTGTAACCCAGGGCTGACTCTTGCACTTCAGGGTGCTGAGCTGCTGCTGCCTTCACTGCATTGAGAAACGCATCGGCCAGGTTTCTTCATGTAAACCATTGCATGAGCTGCTACAGGGGTGTGTATGGGATTGCAAACTGAACGGGCAAAAGGTTTAATAAGTATAGGGGCTTTACCATGAGATCTGGTGTGGAAGACGTGGCCCACAAGGGCATCTCCAGCCTCTCATTTCACTAAGGTAGAAGTTACCAAAGGTGTCTTGATTTAGGAAGAGTGTAGAAAGCAGGCAGTTACTTCCTTAGACAACACTGAAAGCCTGCAGCTGGGTCCTTATTGCTGTTCTCTGGATAGATTGCATCTTAAAGATAGTACTTTTTAATTGCTTTAATAAGTCTTCTTACGGCTGAGTTCTTTGAAGTGAAGAGCAGCATGGTGTGATACCTCACACCAGGAGTGGCTGCACCAGGGGCTGAGCTGACGCAGGAGGCTGCCTGGCTGTAGCTGGGTGTTCTAGAGCCGCTTTTGTCCTGCACTGGTTCACTGCCCTCCAGTCCCAGCTGTAGGTGAAGTCCTGTCAGCAGTGATTGTCAGGCTCTTCAAAGAAACATCTTACATTTTGCAGAAGCTAAAAAACGGATGCATGGCTTGGTACTCAAGATCCTGAGCATGGGACATGCTTTTAGGAGTTCTGCAAAAGTCAGTGGGATAGCCAGTAGTCCCTGGAACTGCACAGAATGTTCCAAGATAGTAGATGCTGCCCAGGGAAGGCATGTGCTGTGTGGTATCTTGTCTGTGTCCTTCCTGAAGGATGCTCAGCAAAGTGGTGATTAGCACTGGGATGAACTAGGAGAAGTGCAGGGCTCAGCCAGCCCTGTGTGAAACGCATAGTGCCTTAACTCAGCGAACAGGGTGTTTTGCTTCTTTCCCGTGTTTGTTTGAGTTGAATGGAAACAAAAGATGGAGCAGAGGTGAGTGGGAGCTGCAGTGCTGTGCCTGGCCCTCCCTGCCCCTTGCAAGCCTGCACCTCTATGCTTTAAGAAGGACTGGCAGTCTCCCTTTCCCTTTTTAAATATGTTGATTAAAGTATCCGAGATAAACGTGTTGACTGCTCCTGGTTCCTCTCTGTGAGGGGCTTTTCTTCCTTTGTGGGTTTAGGTCCAGCCTAGCAGAGCATCCCAGCAATAGCAGCTAATTGATTTAGCCTGTGTCAGCCCACTGCAGCACAGAGGCTCCGTTACTGCAGAAGACAAACTAGTGTCAGGCTGGGATAGAGCAGGGGCTATGGCAGAGCGAGGGTATGGGATGGGGAGGTGGGGAGAAGATGGTGTCGCTGTCCTGTGGGAGCACCTGGGAAGCTGGAGCTACTGCCCTACTTAGCTTTTGAGTAAACACCAGCTTCTGAGTAGGGAGGGAGGGATCCAGTAATGTTGGGATGGTTCTTGCCAGCAGCACTCCTTGTTCAGAGCTGCATTTAGCTCTAATTGGGACAGTCAGGTTTGAGCCATCGGCTTGCAAAAAGGCCAGGCAACCCAAAGTGGTTTATTAGACACCAGTCATACCTAGCTGGAGTCTCTCTGGGACAGATCCCCCAGCTGGGTCCTCCTGCAGGTAGCACAGACTATGGGGGCTGCTCGTTGGAATGAGCAGGTACTTCTAGTAGAGAGGGGGTCAGATCCCTCCAGTGAGAGAAGTGGGAGCATCAGGGACACATGGGGAAAGGCTCAGAAACATGAAGTCAGCTGTGGCTGTGGGAGTGACCCACCCTGATGTCCCGGTGGGCATGTTTCTGCCCTGAGGTTGCTCCATCAGCAAGGAGCCCTCTGTTGATGCTCGGGCTCAACATCTGTCCCACTGGAGCTGAGCCTTAAATAACAGGCAGGTTTTTGCAGAGCATGTATTATGGAAATCAGACCAGTCATAACTTGACTGCTCTAACATCATGCGTGTCTCTTCTGGCGGCTTTGTTTTTGTTGGCTGGAGGCAGAGACATTTGTGTGCACAAGGCAGTGGCCTCTGTGGGGCAGCCAGGGGGGCCAAGCTGTGCCATTCCTATCCCTCAGGGCACACGGGCTGTCCTGGGACAGTGCATTCCCTGCTCTGGCAGGTGGGTTTCACTCCTTCTCACTCCTCCCGGCTTCCCCTGCAGCCCCTGCCCTGCGAGCACGGAGGGTGCTGTGGAAATTAGGAGGTTGCCTTCGCTGCAATTAGGAGGTTGCCGGTGCAGCCATGCAGCTGCTGATTTGCATGTCTGCCTACATCGGGCAACTTCGATGTCACTCTGCTTTCCCGGCTGGGGCCACTGGTGTGCAGATATCTCCCACAAGCTCCTTCCCATGCCCTGGCGAGCAGTAGCCAGCTCACACGGGACATTACTTCTTGCCTGTGGAGACCCCAGCGGTGGGTCAAGCTCAATGAGGTAACTCAGTGGGTTGGAAACCTGTGGCTGCCTAGCAGGGTTTGGCTTTTCCCCATGGGGAGCAGCACTTCAGCAGCAGCAGCAGCACCTGCACAGGGTCTTTCGGAAGATGGAGCCTGGGTCTTGTTGCTCCAAACTTGTATTTTTTACATTTCCTGCCCTTTCTAACAAACCTGAGGCTCCAGGCATTCACGTTGCCTCCTCTCCCAGAAGAGCGTCAGCGTGGTGGGGGAAGGCTGACTCCCACTCTCCCATGGCAGCTTCATCGGTTGGACCTGGAGAAGTATTGAATTAGCTTTATTATGCTGCCGATTTGAAGTCATTACTGGTGTAAGCCGATGCAGTCCCATTATTGTTGATGGGATTGGGACTCTTCATGTCACAGGTGAATTGGACTAAATTAACCAAAGCCATGGTCTTAATTAGAAGCTCGGCTTTCCACAGCTTCTCCTGGGTGCTTCAGGTGGGACACCCCCCCACCTGGCTTCATCACCCTGCGGCGCTCTGTGAGTCACTGGGGGAAAGTTTGTGCCATGTAACATCCCCTGGGAGCGCATGGCACGTTCTCCTCATGCTGCACAGCACCCCCTCAGCTTGGCTCTGCAGAGGAAGAAATCCAGCACCAAGTGCAGGCAGTGCCGACCTGGCCCTTTGGGCTTGCTGGTGCAGAGCCCAGTGCCTGTGCCACATCGACCCCTCGTCTGCCTTTGTAGGCTGAGCAGTGTGGCCAGTACATGGGTGTTATTTTCTTGACTGCAGAGATGGTTACTTAAGGGCTGTGACAGATGCTCGGCTTGACATTTTGTGCTGTGTCACTAGCCAACAAATTTTCAGTGGCCTTTACTAAACGTTACTTCCTACAGCCCCACCTGGCTCTCCAGAGCACTTGGATGAAGCAGTGTGTCAGTAAGTGCTTTATGAAGAACATGGTGCTCATCAGATAGAAAAACCTAGGCACAGGGAAGGAAGCATCCACTCTGGAGCTCCTGCTTCCCACTTGCCAACTCTGGAGCAGTGATGCTACCCAGTGGGCTTGCAAATGGTCTCCTCCAGCCTTCCTTTGCTTTTCCATATAAAAATGCATCTCTCACCAGGCTCATGCTGGATGCCAGCACATGCTGCTGCAGCAGAGCTGGTACGTGGGACAGTCCTGAGGACATGCCCGGCTGTCTTGCCTCTGCTGCTGGAGGGGATGATAGCCCTTCCGAAAGCTGCATCCTCCCACTAAATATAGCGTCAGCAGGGCTCTATTTTTAGCATGCGTTTGAAGTGTGCTTTGCAGCAGGAGCCCTCCAGGATTTCAAGAGCAGACCCCACAGCTGGCTTTCCCAGGAGTTTGTATTGTTTCCTCATGAGGGGATGGAGAGCTTACCTGGCACTCTGCGGGTATCCCATGTGCTGGGCGCTTGACCTGCTGGCTGCAGTAAAGCAGACACTGCAGAAACTCATCAGGCACTCCTTCCTCTGCCTCCCCACTGCTTTTCACTCTTTCTCTCCCCTACAAAAGCTGGTAGGTGCATAGTCACTTGGAGACCTCCCTGCTCAGGTTTGGCCACAGTTGGCCAGTGTGCCCTGGGGTTAAGAGGGACTGAGCCATAATCGTGGGTGAAGGTTGGTTTAACCTGCAACCTCAAGTAAACCCCTCTCAGACCACTTCCCCCACTCAAGTTAGGATTTGGTACTGTTGCACCAGTTGTGTGTGTAGCTGTGCAATGGTGCTGTCTCTAGACTCCAAGGAGGGGGTGAGAAGGGCAGCAACAGAATGCTCAGTGCATTGTGGTGGCTCAGGCTTGTTGCATGGGACTGAACTCTTTGAGCTGTAGATGGTTACTCACGCGGTTGTACTGGCTTTCCTCAGACCAAGCTGGAGTTTGTACCCACCAGTAACCTGGGGAACAGCACCCCTCGCTGCTCCACGGCTGTTTGGGAAGACCTGCTCTTTCTGGTAGCCATCAGGAAGGACTCTGCAGTTCCTTAGAGTGTCTGTATGCAAGATAACGATGGGAGACCCCATGCTTTAAAGTCTCTACACCTGTGATGTGCAAAATACAGCTGTAGCTGCACATGGCTGGCAGGCACTGTCCTGCATATGGCCTGTGCATGGGAGAAGGAGAGGAGAGCAAGGGTGCTGCTATTTTTGCTTCAGCAGTGGTTTAGGGTGGTTGGTTGGTTGCCTAGATAGCTTACGGTGGGTGGCATTCACATCAGACGCTGCCCCACACCCCAAAAAACAGAAAACAAACACAAGCTGAGATAAGTGGTAGTTTAAGGAGGATCAAAAACTCATCTGCATGTTTCTTCTTCTCGGGGGAACCTATGGTCTTACTGGCAGATCAAATGCAGGTTTATGTACGTGTACACATGGCTCTCGGCGGGCCCTGTCGCTCCCCTCTAGAAGTAGCGAAAGAGCAGCAGTACTGCAGTGCTTGGTAAGGATCACCCCGCCAACACATCAAATACGCTCTGAAGAGATCGTTTTCTGTCCTGATGTAGATGGTCAGGCACTGCCTCACAGCATTGCTGGGCCAGAGCAGCATGTGGTGGGACACGGGCTGCCTTACACGTGGTACTCACACAGTTACCTCTCTAACCTGTGGTGCTGCACGTCATTGCTTTCAAAGCCTACTGTGTTCTCGTTTAAGTCTGGCTTTACCGAGCAGCCCTTGCCTGTGCTCAGCATACCGTGTCCCTATCTGTGTATTTCCAGCCCCGTTACCTCAGATGGGCTGAAACCGGATGGGTGAATGAAAAGCTGAGCTTTGCTGAGCTGCATTTTCTCACCGAAGGTTTACGTGCATCTTCATTCCACGTGCATAACTGGCATATGTAGGGGCTACTCTCTGCTTCTATTGCTGTGCTAGAAGTCAGCCTCTAAACTTAGATCTGAGCCAAGCCACCTTCCCTCGAAGATGCACGGCACTCCTTCTCACTGTCATCCCTAATGCACGGCTGGGTTTTGCTTCATTCGCGTTGAAGACCCTCGTTCTGCGCTCTTCAGTACCTCTGCTTGAGTTTCACCCTCTTGGGTCTTGGTGTGGTGCCCATCCTGCCACACTGTGTGCCCCTCACAAGCAGCTGGGGTGGTGGGTGCCCAGCATGGGTGGCAGCGGGAGCTGCCACTGGTGCTTAGCAGGGCACAAAGCTGGCACTCCTCTGCTCTAAGCAAAATCCTGTGCCAGGCTGGTAATGGGGAGAGATTAATGACTGCCTTGGAAGCCAGTTCTCCAGCATACTGGCCGGAGGGCAAGCATCATGATAGTTGTAGCAGCTGGTTTGGAGAGGAGGGAAATGAGGGGAAGATGAAATTGCACGCCCAGAATGCCAGGGTAGCCTGTGTCCATGCTTTGATGTCTTCTCCCTCCACACCCTCCTGTGGGTTAAAAATGAAACTAGACTGCATTTATAATGGGTGTGTGAATATCTGTATTTAGCTCCAGCGAGCAAGCTCCTGGACCGGATCCTCCGATGTGGAGAGAGAGTTCAGCCAAGTGCGGGAAGGGCTGCTTTCTGTGCCCTCACTGTGGGGACAGACACAGGCAGAGACATCTCAGCAGTTCAGGGATCGTAGCCTAACAGACTCTGCCACACGTGTACACGCTGGGTTATGAAAGGGGATAAAGGGAGATGAAATATCCTTTAATTCCTCCTTAATGGTCCTGAAATGTGTAGGTTGGGGTTCCCCCTTCCCCCCATCACCACCCCTTTGGGGTTAGGGCTGTGAGGAAACAGCCCCACTTGTGCCTGTGGTGAGTTCACGGGCAAATAAGCAAATGAAGCTGCAGACCAACCTCGAAATCACTGAGACCGCTGTGTGCAGCCCGAGAAATGGGAGTGGGCAGGCTCCCTGTGATGCCCATTGGAGAGCAGTGCGTCCTTGCAGCCTCGGGAAGAGCAGGGTAGAAGGCAGGGCTCCTCCAGAGTGGTAGGTGAGGGGCGATGTGTGAAGGCAGGTAGCTCTGAGTAGCTTGGTTTTCTTCTGTTACCGTGCAACGCTGCTGCATCCACTAGTGCACGGCTCTCTTTAATCAGCAACCCTCCCTGCTTGGCCTCCAGGCCTCGAAATTCCACAAAACCCAATTAAGAGAGATGAGAGAGCTGTAGCATGTATACAAATGAAATTTCAGAATGCAGAAGAAGAGACTCTTAATACCATAAAGCCTGCCCTAAAGTCAGATTTGCATCTGAAATCTACATAGTTAACCCCGTGAGGAAGACAGCATAGCTGAGCACAACTTTTTATACCCCCAGAGGGGCAACTTATCCAGGTCTGCTCTGTTTGGCACCAGCCTGCCTGCAGCTGAGGAGCGCTGCCGAGCACCTACAACATGCAGAAAGCACCAAGGAGCAGCTGTAGCTCCAACTTAGGAGGTTGTGCTGCATGAAACAACACTAAAAGACTCAAGCCCTGCCTGGGAAGAGCTCATGAACTTCTCTAGGTTGCTGACCTAGGCTGGGTGGCTACGGAGTATTCGAGTAACAGGAGTATTCGAGTATTCGAGATTGATCTGATTATCACTTACAGATTCAGCACTTCCACCGCAGGGCTCCAGGTCTTTCACGCGTTGCTCACCTGGTGCTACTCGTAAAAATTGCCCATGGTGAACTGTCCTGGGAAAGACAACACCAACCCCCCTCATCCCACCCCAACCCCTCCTTTAAAATATTTACAAGCAAACAAAAACCCCTTCAGCAAATCCAGCCCTTTCTAATGGGTTCAGTGTTCAGAGGGGAAGTAGAGATAAAGCTGTACTCCACCTCTGTGCTTTTATCTCTATCTTCTGCTATCTTGTTTGTGTGAGATAGAAAATTTATCCTCCTGTTATCCCACTTACAGCTTAATCGCGGGCTAATTGGAGGCAGCAGTTGCGCTGCTCTGTTCTCTGAGCTGCTGTACGTGCATCTTCTATATGAGAGGTAAAGGAGTACCCTCTTCAATTAAGAGAAATTAAACAAGAGCTAAAAACTCTCACCTGACTGCTTTATGTGATTCCCCTGGCTGCCAGGGCTTGGCTTTAAAGCGGACGGTATCTGGGGGTGGTTCTGGTGCAGACTGGGGCAGTGTGCTGGGAACACAGGTAAGTATTTCCCTGCAAAAAACTCGAGGCCTCAAAGCTGCTTTTTTTATTACCTCCGGATTCTGCAAAGGGCTGGTTATCTCACGCTGCGAGCCAGCATGATCAAAGCCCCAGGAAAGGTCAGGCATTCCTCCAGGAGCGACTGTCGGCAGCGCTCCTCCATCCAGCCCACAGCCCTGGCTGCGGCACTGTGCCGAAATCCTTCATCTCGTTAACGACTAAACCTACAGATTAGCCAGCCTGGCCTTAGCTTGATGGCGAGAGCCTCTACCACCTGGCCTGGGTTTTCTGAAGAGGAAAGGTGGTGTGTTGGGTTTTTTTTGAAAAAACAACAAAATAAAGATGTGGGGGAGGCAGCGTTTCCTTCCTCTCGCTTCGCTCGAGAGAGCTTAGTGCTCAGAAGAGCTGTATCCACTCCTGCCTCTGCCCTGAAAGAGCTGCTTCCCCCACCCTCTTGGCTCCTGGTTCTGTGCAAGGGATACAAGTGGTGATTTCCAAAATGTGAGGAATTCTCCGCAGCATCTTCCAGCAGGAGGATGTGGTCTTCTCCATGGATCGATAGGCTGGTGTTTAGTTGCTCAGCTTGAGCAGGCTGTCCCCTAGGAGAAGCTTGTGGGTAGATGGGGACATTCATGGAAGGTGAGCAGAACTAAGATGATCAAGATGAGTAAATCCTGTCTCTGCTCCCACACATCAGATGCTGTAGTTTTGTACCTGTACTAGTTCTGAGGGCTGCACCCCTTGAGTTGGGTCGGCAGGGGGTTCGCCATGGGGCTGGCTGTCCCTGAGCCTGCTTGGTTGGTGTGGTGTCTTTGCCAGCTTTGTCTTCACTCAGGAGCTCTTAAATTCCATGAAAATCAGGGGGACTTCTGGGTTTCACAGTGTGGAGCATCTTGGCTGTGACCCAGCTCCTGTGAGAATGTGGCAGCCTTTTAACTGCCTGAAATTCAAGGTAATTCTCATTTTTAGGTGAGGTTCAGCTATCCTTATCCTAGTTTAACAGGAAGCATCCTGGTTAACAGTAAGAGCAGCCTAGGCATGCTCTCCAGCAGTATCACAGAGCAGAGACCCTCAGTGCCATGAAAGGGGGAAATTAGTAGGGACATTTTAGAGCACAGATCTTTCCAGGTCCCTTCCGATCCCTGATGATTCTATGATTACTTTTCAAAAGGTCTGACATAGATGTTCCTGAATCTGTCTTCCAGCCTCTTGCTTGAATAAAAGGGCAGTAAAAGATTATCTTGTCTGCAGATAAACATGGTGAAGTGTGCAAACGTGCAGCCCTTCAAGCCAACTGGAAGCTTGTCTGTATGCAGGAGCTGCAGCTGGAGCGCCGCTGTCTGCTGCCCAGCCTCCAGATGATCCTCAGATCCCAGAGCACTGAGCTCCCTCTGAGGTGGAGAGGGGAGGGATGGTGGGTCTGGTCCTGACCTCTAAAATGCCCTGCTGGGAATGAGGAAGGAGTGTGTTGGTTCTGCTGGAGCAGGATAAAGAGGGAGGGCAGGAAGGAGCAGGGCAGAAAGAGAAATTCTCCAGTATGTGGTTGCAGACCTTGACCGTGTGCCTGGTGGGTGGTGGCAGCTGGAGGGTTTGCTTGGGTGGAAGCATTTCTGGCAGGGTTTGCTGAGCCTCAGTGCCAGCTGCTGGGTGCCGCCGCAGTTTCGAGGTTCTCTGCCCCACAGCAGCTTGCGTGTGGCGGGCAGGTCTCTACCTCACGTGTCCACCCCCGAGAAATAAAAGGTTTAGCATTGCATTTGGGCATCTGGCACTCTCGAGCAGTAGGGGAGTGGGAAGAGGGGCTGAGCGCTTCCCTAGGCTCTCCTGGCACGAGACAGTTCTGTACCTTCACGAATTGTTGAGCTCTGTTTTGCAGAGTCTAACACAGCTACAGCGTGGCCTCCATTGCGATGAAAACAATGGAGGGGGGATGCAGTTAGGAGAAGAACTTGTCCCCCTTTTCCTCCTCCATCCTTTATAGCGTGGATTTTATCGCACTGGGCAGCACTAACGGCGCGAAGAATCCAACTGTTGGTGATGATGGGACAGAGGGAACTTGGGAAGTGCCTCTTTGATGAAAGAGCAAAACTCCCCTGTGACGTTCATCGAGTGTAGTTGGATTGCAGTAGAATTGCGAGTGACCCACTGCGGCCAGCGGGGCTCTGCGTGCAGGCGTGAGCCCATCTGGAAGGGTGATTTACTGGCAGCTTGGGCAATCTGGCAATTTAGCCTCTTTTTTTTACGATGTTTAGGTTTCTGCTGAGGTTGTAAAGCACAGCCCAGGGATTTTACGAGGATGTAGGTACCTGCTGCACAAAACTGGGGTTGTGGGCTGGGTGTGGGGTTTTTCCTTTTAAGAGTGTTTTTGGAGTTTTAAAGGGCAGCTCTTGAATTAAACAAAAAAGAAAGGCTAGCAGCAGGTAGGAATATCCCACGATGGATTGAAAAGGCATCATCATGTGTGTCACACACGCCAGCCAGCGTGGCCAACTGGGGGAAGGAACTTAGTACCAGACAAATCAAGCGGAGTGGGAAATGGCAGTGGGTAAGCCCCAAGTTTCTCCTCATCTCACAGGCTGCCCAAGCTGGGGCCACCCCAGCCACTGGAGAGCCTTTTTGTCAGTGCTGGGCACCTGGAGAAGTGGAGGAAATGACTGATTCTGCTGGAGCCTAAGGGTAAGGAAAATGTGCAGTAAAAGGGGCCGAGTGCTGCCAGGGGGGTCTGGGAAGCTTCCCAGGGGTAAGCACAGAGCGGTGATAGCAGCAGAGGCAAGGATGGGTGGTGAATGGGGCTACAGCACCAACACTGGGAAAGCCACATGTTGGGTCCACAGGACCCCCTGGGTTGTGAGGGTGCCTTTTAGCAGGGATGGGCAGCTCTTGGAGACCCCAGAGCTGCAGCCAGAACTCAACTATAGCTGAAGAAAAAGCTTGGCTTCAGGTGGCTGTGGCTGCTTTTGGGGAGGAGGAAAATATTCTCACTGAAACTGTGCTGGAAGACAGCAGACGTGAAGGTGGGGTGCTCCATCTTTATTAGGCACCCCATTTCTCTTCTTGTTTCTGCTCTTCCTGCAGAAATGGGGTCACTGTAACTACAGATCTCTCCTGACTAGAGTCATCTCCCACCTGCAGCCCATGGCTGGGAGGCATCGGTCCCTTCTTTGGACCTTCGAAGGTTCTGTTTGACAAACAGGACTGAAAATCCCTGGGGATTTATATCCCATGTCAGGAGATCAGCATCCAGCAGTGTTTTGCAGTAGGTTTATTGGTCTTCTTCATGCCAAGAGTCCAAGTGAAACAGCCAGCACTGATGGTTTGAACCCAAAACAAGTGTTCTCCGCCCTGAGCCTGTGCCTTGCTGGAGTGGTTCTTTGCTCATCCTTAGCCGCCTGCTCTGGGTTTTATATTTTTAGCTCCACGTAGATGTAATTTCAGGGCATGTTTTTGTGTCTCTTTGACGTGACGAGCTCTCGTGGGACCGCCCTATAAAATGAAGTTAGGAGCTTTTCAACACTTTTGTTTGTACGAACGTCGTCTTGCGCAAGGCGGGAGAGGAATAATTCCTGTTGTGACCTTCTGCTGATGGTTCACATAACCTGTCTCCGACACATCCTGTTTCTGGAGGGTCCTACTGTTTGAGTGTCTGTTAAAACGGGGTTTGTCTCCCGTGGAACAGCTCTGCAGAAATCAAGCACTTGCAAATGTCTTTTACCTCCAGCTGAAGGTTTGCGTTTCCAAGCCTGGGGAAGCTGGAGCAGACTGCTGCTGCTGGCCTCATCATTTGCAGGGATTTCATTTTTCCCCTTTCCCTTTTTTTTTTTGCTTTAAAAATGAATATTTTAATTTAAGCCTTTGGACCATCTTGCCCACTCTGCAGTGATGGATGTCTCATGAGACGACTTTTTACCTCCTCTAAATGGTGATATTGTTTGCACTGATGTATGCTAAGACTTGATGCGTTAAATCTTTGGTCATTAGCAGATGCCATTAGCAGAAAAGTCCAAATCACTTAGAGCTTGGACTTAAGAGTTTTCATTAAAACTTGAATTTGCATGTTATTGGATAAATCTGTTAATACGGTTTAACTGGACTCAGGGAAGTTACTGGAAAAGTTTTCCCAGTGACTGTGCAGGGTCATTGATGCCTGGAAGCCTCAAGTCTGGAGAATGAAGCCCCTCTGGTACTCCTTGCATACCCCAGGCCATCCCTACATTGATCTTGCCCAACCCTGCCTGCCCCTGCCACCCCTAATGGGTGTAAGCAGCCCCTGCTGTTGGCATTTGTCTTCAGGCTGAGCATAGGTCTGCTCCACCTCTGCTGGGAATTCACCTACGGTGGATAAAATCCCAGCAGCAGGGGCCTCTCATCACCCAGCGAGGTGTGGGTAGCCCTTCCTGATGCTTTGGTGTTGGTCACAGTGACAGTTTCCCCACAGGAGCCTTGCAAGAGCAATGGCAGGGTGTAGAGCAGGGCTTGCCGGGAGAAAGCACCAGCTGAGGAGTCACCAGTGTCGTCAAATTCCTCACTCCTTCATCTTCAGTTTCTATTTTTACTTTTCCTTTGCCCCTGTTTTTCAGCAGGCGAGCGAGGCAGAGGCTCTTCCAGTAACGGCAGTCATTGTGGGTAGTGTGGTCAAGCACAGCTTGATGCCTGTTTTGCTGGAACTAAGCAGTTGTTGCCTGGTCAGCCTCTAAGCTGCAAATTCAGGCACGCTGAACAGTGGTTTAGGACACATCGAGGTGAGTCTTGAGCCCTTGTCCTTAACCTTCTGAGAGAGCAGTGCTCAGATACCATGCAATCATAGAATCATCAAGGTTGGAAAAGACCCTCGAGATCACCAAGTCCAACCACCTGCCCTGCAACCCCGAAGCACTAAACCATCTCCCTAAACACCATGTCTGCCTGTTTTTGGAACTCCTCCAGGAGCGGTGCCTCCACCCCGTCCCTGGGCAGCCTGTCTTCCTGAACCATGTCACGCTCTCGCATTTTCTTAATCAAGAAGGTTTTTATTCAGTGCATCTTCAAAATTGCCGTTCAAAGAGAAGCCCTTCCACTCCTCAGCCTCCTGGACCTCTTTGTTACGGCCTGTGGTGGTGAATAGGCTGTAAGGGACTTAAAGTAAATAGACACTTAGGAGAGGTCCTGTTTGAAGCACTTTTGATCCACTGTGTGTGCAGTGCCAAAAGGCAGCCCTTCCTGTTACCAGGGTGCAGGACAGGGGTTCTTTTTCTAGGTTCCCCCCAGGAGCCTGGGTCCGTATCCTGTGGGATATGAGGAGGGCGATGAGGAAAAGTCATCCCATCCTGTGACGCACATTGTCTGCCAGAACAGGAACGTAGGGCTTCAGAGGCTGCCACCAGACCGGTCGCTCTCACACTAAGCCGGTGCAGTCGATGAGGTGCAGTCGATGAGGTGCAGTAGATGGTTCTCCCTTTGTGCAAGCAGTTTTCATACTTGATTTAAGTGGGTGCTTGAGGGTGCAGAGGAGACCATGGTGTGAATATTGAACCAAAGCACATCCCTTTGACCACGGGAGGCACGTTAGCTCACAGGTCGGAGTACTCTGGAGAAGATAGTAAAGTTGTTGTGAGCAGGGATACTGATAACCTTGAGGCAAGCAAAACAAGCTTGTTTCTGTCTTAACTCAGCAGACGGCTCTGGTGACAGAAACCAGAGCAGCTTTGTCCCTGGGGAAGAGCTAAAGATGGTACAAGAGGTGACACCAGGATAGGCTCCATCTTTCCCCCTGCCCAAAACCCCTGGGGCTCCCTGGAACACAGCAGGGATCCCACCCAGGCAAGTGGCTGGGCTGTAGGCACTGGTTCCACTGATGCCCATGGGTTTTCCTCTGCTGGTTTAGGGTTATTGAGAGAGCAATAAAGTCCAACCCCTGCAACTCAGAGGCTGGAGCTTGGGCTCATTAAAACATTGTGGTGCCTGTGTTCATCTTGGCTGGTAAAGAATAGAAAGGGCTGTGGACAGGTCAGGACATTGCAGGGGAAAATGCCCTTTCCACTCATTACTGTGTTGCAAGGACGTGTGGAGCACAAGTAGGGATAAAGGCTGGGGGGCTGTCACCCAGGGTCCTGTCACTGCTTGGAGTAATGCCAGTGCCAGTGGTCCCTTCCAGCTCACCAGGTGTCAGGAGTGCTTTGGGACCCCTGGGTCAGATGTCGGATGCGATGCTGCAGGTTGCTACTGGTTGGGTGCAGGCTGCTTGGGACATGTATTCACATCAGGAAAAGATTGTTCAAGTTAAAAGGCCCATGTGGGAACCACAGCTTAAAACAGGAGAGAACCTGCTGCTGAGTTTGGGGGATGACATAAAACAGTGGAGAATACTTTTGAGCAGAGAATCGTAGACTGGCTCAAGTTGGAAGGGACCTTAGGGATCCTCTGCTCCAATCTCCCTGCTGTGGGCAGGGACACTTCTCAACCAGACTTGGTTGCTCAAGACCTCATCCAACCTGTCCATCTTTCAAGGTTCCTTCCGATCCCTGATGATTCTATGACCTCCAGGGAGGGGGGCATCCACTGCCTCTCCAGGCAGTTGTTTCTAGAGCCTCCTGACCCTTGCTCTGAAGAGCTTCATTCTAAGATGTAGTTTGAACCTCCTCCAGTTTAAAACCATTTCCTCTTGTCCTGTTGCCAGATACCCTTGTGAAAAGCATTCCCTGTGAGCATGTGGCTTTGCTGGTGAATTAACGGGCTATCAGTCACCAGCACGTGTTTCGAAAACTAACGGGCAGTGTGGAACCAGGTCCAGTCTTTCTCTGTGTGAACTTGCAGTGCGTAAATAGAATCGGGCTTGTCCTCCCCCAGATGGAGCCTTACAAGACCTGCCCGGCTCCCCTGCAGCTCTCCAGGTCTCCCGACAGCCTTCCTGAGCGGGTGAGAACAAACAAATTAAGAAGTCATGGGAGAGAAGAAAATGGAGATAGCAGGGGATTTCTAATCAAGCGGTTTTAATACTGGGTGTGCTTTAATCACTGACTTAATGGCAGCGCTTAATGAACACTTGAAATAAAGCGTGTTTCTGTCAGAGATTCAACACCCATGTTTTTTAAAGCTGTCTTGAGGGAACTCAAATGTTTATAACAACTTTTCAGCAAAAAAACCCATCAGAATTGTTCTACTCTAATTTCCACCATTGAAGGGTAGGGGAGAAAAAAAGAGTAGGGAAAAGATGAGAGTGCATCAAGCCATCAGCGTAGCGGTTTCTCACAAACTTTTCCATTCATCTGAGTCTGGTTAGTGATGGTAATCCGTCTAGAGAGATGCTTTATCAAGTGGCATTAACTCTTCCCTTTGCAGTGTTCCCCTGGCTGTTGAACTGGAGACTGCATTTTGTGCTGGCCCTTTAGGCTGGCTGCAGAGCAGGTTGGCTCCAGCTCCTCTTGCCTACCCCTTGTGTGCTGCCTGGTTTTCCAGCCTCAGCACCACCTCTTTGCTGTAGGTGCTGAGCTCTGTGCCCTCAGACCCTGGCCCAGCAGCACTGGCCTCGAAGCTGCTATACCCACGCAGAGCAGTTACAGCCGCCTGCTGCTGGGCTTTTCAGAAAGGAAGGTGGTCTTGGGCAGCTGGAGAAAGGACACAAACTATTCCTGCTTCCAAACAACCTCTGGAAGCTTCAGCAAGGAGCCTGTATGCTGCTTTTGCCTGCTGATGCACTGGTAGCTTCTTCTCCCTGTTTTCTGGGGGTCTTCTGGGATGCTGCAGCTCTGTGGTCACCTCATGCACCCTGGGGAGTGGGGAAGCTTTCAGTGATTGTATTAAACTAACTTAACTTCATGTTAAAGCACTGTGGTAGAGCACACGAGGGGGTATCAGGGCTTTTTTCTCACCTCAGCATCCCACGAGTTTACCTCCTGAAATGAGCGGTGTCAGGTCTGGTTTTGTTGTGCCGTGGGATATTGCTTCCAGCTCTGTCCAGAACAGCCGCAAAGCTTCACATCGGGAGTGGATGCAGCCTTCCCCTTTGCCTCCTTAGCGTGTCGAGTCCCTGGGGTTTCACCCCTGTTGTTGCTAAGTGCGAAGGTCAGTGAGACAAATGGGCTCCCGTTGTCACATTGTGAAGCAGAGTAAAAAGGCTGCGCCTTTCTAATTTGGCTTCCATAAATCACAGCTCCCCTAAGCCCCCGTGGCTGGGGCGAGTGTTCCTATGGACACGCTTTCCCATCTCTCCTCACTTTAGCTTCAGGTGAGGCTAAGAGTAAGGCTACCAAACCACCACCCCATAGCTGTTCCATCACTTGCACCCCGAGTGTGCTGTCTACGGGTTTCAGAAGCTTTTTGAAGGTTAAGCATGAAGTGATGTGTGCTGGCAAGAGCCCAGGAGGAGTTTGGACGTAACTCTGTTTGCTCTAAATAAATGGTTTGGTGGATAACGTGGAGGTACCAGAGCTTTACAGATCCCTGCTGCAGCTATGGGAAGGGGTTGTACAGCAGCTCCGAGAGGCAGCTCATTGTGACTGCAGTTAGTGCTGGGGTCAGTGCTCTTGTTTCATCTATTGGTATCTAGTTTTACCAAAACACCTCACAGTTACCTCCTCTTCTTCCACCTCTTGCCCTTGGTGAATCTGCTCACGGGTCTGGGTTTGACACGGCTCCAAAACAAAGGCATCAGTGCAGAATCCATTCAGCCATTCAAACCTACTGCTGTTTTGAGAGGACAACTGAAATGGGTCTTCTGGCCTTGCTAAGAGTCCTCTTGCAACACTAGAAAGGTTTGGGGATATTTAGGGGGTTGGGGTTTTTTTGTAGGAGCTATCTCAGCATGAGCACAGAGTGGCAGAGGTTGGAAGATGATCCAGTCCACCTCCCCTGCTAGAGCTGTTGCATTTTCCCTTTGAATTTTGCTCTCCTAAGCTTGAAGCCATGGTTTTGGAAGTAAAATTAAAAGGGAGAATAAATACATAGATTTCTTCATCCTTAAATGATGGCTTTCGGGGGGGAGGGGGATGTTGGTTTAGTTTTGCTTTCTCAAGTTGACTCATTTTGGTCTGCATCAAAAAGACCATCTACTAGTACCTGCACCCAGTGCACGACTTGTTGACAGGAGAGGAAGAGTAGACAGGCTGCAGCCTTTTTTCTTGCTTTTGTAGAAGCTGCTTTGTGTTTGAAGAGAAGAGGACAAACCAAGCAAACCCCCCAGCCCAGCACCTCTGTGGGTGTCGAGCTAGGGACGCTTGTGTCTCATGTGTACCGGCTCGCTGGCTCGCAGCTGTCTGTGAGCATCGCTGGCTGTGACCTTCCTTATAGATGCCTGTCCTTTGAAGGGTCGTTAATTTAATATCATTCTCTGTGCAGCAGCTGGAACAAATGGTCCCCCCAGCTCCAGCAGGAGCTCCCAGCCACCCGCTTCTCCTGGCGCTGACCTACAGGGATTTTTGCCGTGGTTGTCTCTGGCTTTGTATAGGTTCTGCACACGTGTTGCATACAGGATGCCTCACAGGTTAGCGAGTTCTTTGGGGAGACCTTGGGGTTTGGGGTTTTTTTTTAACCTGGTAGCCTTGCTTTTCTCTTAGAAAACGAGGAAAACATCCTGGAGTCAAGCTGACTGCAAGATGCAGCATTTCACTGTCAACGGAGAGTAGTTTAAACTAACGTCCTCCTCTGGTGAGAGGTGGGGTGCCTGTTTACACTGGCAAGTAACTCAGCAAATCCAGGCATGGCATGGCTACCTGCAGGGGCTACCGATGCTGCCGCCACTGGGATTTTTCTAGCCCCCATCCTTGCCCTACCCAAAAGCCTTGCTGCTTGCAGACCAGGGCTGCTGTTTGTAAGGAAATGCTCGCTCTTGTCCTGGCTGGGGTGATTGTTCCTGCATTGCTTTAACACAGCAGTAGTTTTAAACCAATGTATGCTGCAAGGCAGAGCTCGTGCTGGGGTGATGCCATTGCTGGGCCAGGGTCCTCTTCCCTGTGATCTCTTACTCTTTACCCACAAATATTTTATTAGGGATGCTGGGGTTTTTTCAGGTCGGTCATAAAACAGAGCAGAGCTAGCACTGACTGGCCAAATCGTTCAGCTCGTGCTGTTTCTAGTACGGGCATGTTCTGCAGCCCTGCCTGTTTGCCCTCTTGGTACCCCTCCAGGGTACTGCCCGCTGTGCGCACTAGCTCACCTCAGCCCAGCCAAATCCTCAGGAGAGATAAGAGATCCCAACTGTAAAGACCAAGCTGATGGACAAACATCCAAGCAACTGAAGTTCCCTGGAGAGAGGTCCCCCCAGTGCAAGGTCAATTCCCCAAGGGTGCTACGACACTGTGCAGCAGGAGCAGAGCCCTGCTGGGCATCCAAGGAGGTGGCCACCAAGGCTCAGTCACCCAGGAGCTACTGTCCTTTTAAGCTGGACCCTTGGGGTGCTGCAGGGTGACCCCAGGCCAACAGGCGTGGGTGATCCCTTTGCTGTTGACCTTTGATGTTTGTAACAGCTTACAACACACGTGTGACAAGGTACCTTGAGGCGTAACGGAGGGTCTTCAGGTCTGTGAACCAATGGTCTTTATTTTCAGTTACTTGTTTCTTGTCCAGATTTCAGATCTTGACCTGGGCTGTGTGACTGGTTTTCTTTACTTCCCAGCTGGTGTGAAAATGTTTGCCCCAGAGTTGAACAAAGGGGACTAAAAGAGAGCAGTGTGGTAGCACTCTACATAGGGCTGTTAGGAACCCTTCCAACTAACTGCAACTTCTTAAGACGGTCTTGGCAATGGGAATTGCATCCTCATCTGGTTTACTGAGTCTCTAGAAGCTGCTCAGGCCCCAGCTTACCCTGAAATGCTGTCTGGGTGGGTGGATGAAGCATGATTTCTGCACTGGAGTACCAAAGCACCTCGTCTTGCACAAAGCACAGCTATGTAATTGTCTCATTGGAAGGATGCACTGGGTTTTACAGATGATTTTGAGGTTGTGTTGTGGAGAAAAGATGCCCTGCAAACTGTGCTGCATTAGATGCAATGCCCCCCGTCGGCTGGGGAGACCCTTGGTGGTTGCTGGCTTGGTTAGGAGATGCTGAGTGAAGCAGAGGGATCACATTGACCCAATTGGAGATCCCTGGCTTCAGGTCCCTGTCAGCCACTCAGATGTTTCTGCAGCTCTGTGAACCATCTCTGGAGGTTTTGGGGAGACGAATATAGTAGGAGTGGTGTGTTTGTAGGGGAGGAGGAAGCCTATGGCTGCAGTAGGAGGAGTCTGATCAGCACTGTCTTGTATCTCAGTGTGAAGCAGCATTTTGGCCGTGTTGTGCCACCTTGCAGTGCCTTCAGGACAGTACTGCCCAGTGTGAGCAGTGAGCAGTGGAAGAGGCTTTGGCATCAACCTCAGTCCAGTTAGCCAGAGGGCAAAGGGTGGAAGCCAGCATCTCTGTCTGCTCTGGACCTTGTCCTGGTCCTTCAGAAGGGCATCCAGCCTGCATACAAGGTCAGATCTCTGCCCTGAACCTTCACTGGGAGGAGGGCCAAGAGAACCCTTCTGGGTTGACTTCCAGGGCAGCTGCCATAGCAGAACCGGTTTAGTCCACAGGGCTTTCGGGAAGAACATCAGCAGGCCTTCCTCACGCTGGTTTTGTTTCACCCATGTCACCCCGAGTCTTCTCTTCTCCCCCTGTCAATCACTTGTGGTTGCCTTGGTGGGCCCACAGGGAACAGGGAGGCTCAACCGGGTGCCAGCAGGGTTTAGCTGCCAGAGCCCACTGGGTTCTGCCAAACCAGCGTGGAGCAGGCAGCAAAGCTCCGTATTGTTGTTATTTATCACCACTGCTTGGTTTTCCCCCAGTTTCTGGCTCTGTAAACCCCCAGATGCTCTGAACGGAGATGCAGCCCGTTTATATGTTAATTTCAAGCCCGCTGACGAGCGGTTTGCCTTTCTCCTGACTTCTCACGGTTCCTTCGCCTGTTGAAAGCCGCTGCCGTGGGCTTTAGGGGATAAGGTGCCGCGAATTAGAAAATCAAATCAAATCTGCAGGATGCTGGAGAACTGGGCGGGATGGGGATTGGCTTGCTCAGAGCACAAACGGGGGGATCTCTGCGAGCCAGTCGCGCCCCGATAACAGGGACGTGCGTGACGATTACATCCAGTATAATGCAAAGCGTTAATTACTGCATTTGCAGAAATTAATGCTGATTAGCAGCTGCGTGTGTGTGTGTGTGTGACCTAAATACATCTCTTGCCTGATCTTTATTCCTAGTACACAGTTCATTGTTGATAAAGTAATTGCTGGCCCAAAGAAAGACTGAGGGTCCATTTGTAAAGCAGCTGAAATTTGTTGGCATCTGAATTGTGTTGAATTAATACAGGTGGGGAGGAGGAACGAGCTACCCTCCCCTTTGCAGCTGAACCACAAGAATTCATACTGCTTTATTTTGTGGTCACAAAAATGGACCTAATGCTTGTTGGCTTTAAAACACCGACGAGCGCCGCTTTCTCTCTCCATCTTGCAAAATATAAGACAAGGCCGAAGCTTAAATTAAAATCCTCAGGTTCTTATCTCTTTCCCACAGGAAAGCAAATCTGTGTTGAAAACCGTAAAATTAAGAGGAGAGCAAGGATAGCATAATTTAGCAAAAATTCATGGCACCAGATTCTGAGCTGTATGACTGGAGGGATAGGTCAGACATTAAGAAGATGCTGCCTGCTAATGCAAGTTCCTTAAGGTGGTGCTCTGGAAACAAGGCGAGCAGGAAAAGCTCTGCTGGTTCCTGGTTGTTCTCACTCCTCTGCTCCTACCAACCTTAACCATAAACAGAGTTGTCCTTTTAATAACCCCAGAAGTCCAGAGAGACCTTGGGGTTGTACTTGGGTTTTCCTAACAGCTCTTTGTGCTGGGATTTCGGTAGGGAATGCAAAGAAAACGTCAAGAAAATTGATTCTTGTCTTGAGTCCTTCATGTGTCTGGGCAAGAGCAACCCGAGGGACCAGGAGAGGCTGGAGAC
>VZRI01003123.1:206897-223824 GCA_013397515.1 Upupa epops
TATCAATATCAGCAGGAACTTCTTCACGATAAGGGTACCGGAGCATTGGAACAGGCTGCCCAGGGAGGCTGTGGAGTCTCCTGCTATGGAATGTTTCAAGACCTGCCTGGATGTGTTCCTGTGCAGCTTGGTTTAGGTGAGCCTGCTGGGGCAGGGAGATTGGACTAGATGATCCTCCGAGGCCCCTTCCAATCCCTAAGGATTCTATGATCTGACAGCTCTCCTTGCCAAGGTTGATTTGAAGAATGGCTTTTTCTTGGGGTTTTTGTTAATACGATTTGAGAACCTGTTTGTGCCCATTGCAGGATGAGCTCTGATGAGGGCCAGGATGGAGTGGTGGGATATAAGCGAGGAGCACCAAAAGCACTTGAAAGCTCCCATGGGAAGAGCAGTTTGCGCTCAAGCAGCATCAGTAGGGCAGAATTTTACTGGAACAGGCGAGCCCCTCATTTTGCAGCCATGATCCAAGAGGGTGGTCCTAGTCGGTCAATGGGTCTCCTTCCTAACTCCCCCCACTGAACGGCTTCTGCAGAACACTTGTGTATGGAATTAGGTTGTTTTTCCAGTTACGTGCCACACAGACCAAGAGATTTCAGCCAGAGTTCATAAAATAGCAGGGGGAAAAAGATTCTCCACACCCTGTGGCAACAGCAGGGTCTTGTTCCCACTGCACCATGTGGGGAGCAATGGGGAGGAGTGACATCTCTGAAGCTCGTGTTGCTCTTAAGGCTGGAAAACCTCTGCTGTATATCATGGATCCCATAACCAAAGGGTGTTTTCAGCACCGCTGCTGGCTCTGCTGGCCTTTGGTCACAGCCTTTGCAGGGTGCCTGCCTGCCTGATGTGATGCTGCTCCTGCGTGGCAGAGCTTTGGCTGCCTCTTCCCTGACCCCGTCTCCTTGAGTCCTCAAACATCTTCCCATGTCCCAGACATCTTCCCATCTGCCTGTGTCCCAGACATCTTCCCAGCCATTTCTCCACCCATTTCCCTGCATTCCTCAATGCCTACATCCCTCCTTGACACCCAGCAGGTAGAGGGTGCTAATTCTCCAGCAAACCTGGTTGCCATCCACTAGCCCCGGTGTCACCCCAGTTCAGAAAGATGCCAAAACTGCTTTTTGAAAGTGTCTTTTCTTTTTAAAAGTCCCACCTTGGTAGCTCTATTGATGTTCACTGTTGTTGTTGTTGTTCTCTTGCAGTCAAACAAGGTGCCAGTGGTACAGCCTTCTCATGCGGTTCACCCCCTCACCCCTCTTATCACCTACAGCGATGAGCACTTTTCCCCGGGGTCGCACCCATCTCACATCCCCTCCGACGTCAGCTCCAAACAAGGTGAGCTTGTCCTGCCCCAGAATGGTCCTGGTGCTTCTTGTGGGGCTGACAGAGCTTTTGGAGGGAGGGAGGTAAGAAGGGAGGAGGGTTCCAGGCGTGCATGCCCACTATTTAACGTGGCTCTTCAAGCCTTCGTGCTCTTTCTAATGTGGTAACTAGGGCTTGCTTCACTCGTCAAAATCTTTTAAAATCTCAATAAGCAGCAGCCAGCCCTCATCATCCCCTGTAGTGCCCGAGGCTCACAGCGGGCACATGTGGAAACGGCCATCACTCCCCGCCTTCCGATGAGCAGGGAAAGCTAACTGAGTTGTTATCAAAACCTCTCCTTTCTGCCTTTTACTCCTACCCATGTTTCATGTCCTTGTATTCCCTAGGTCAGAACAGTAGCCTGGTTTAGGTTGGAAGGGACCTTAAAGACCATGTGGGTTAGCATAACTGAGGCACAGCCCATCACATGCAGTTCTGAGCCTGCGTGAAGCGGAGCTCTGCAAACAGAATGGGGTTTGACCTTCTTGTGCCTCTGGTCGTTAAATGGCTGAATCACTGGGGTGACTCTTTTGTCTATGCTGCCACAACTCCTTAAAACAAACAAATCAACCCCCCCACATCTTTGTCTGGGAATGTCCAAGCGGTCCTGCTCTGGGTCAGTCTGCAGGTGCCTGGTGAAGCATCGACAGCCTCTCAGTGTCCTGGCCAGCCTAGGAGTTACCCAGGAGGGTGTGTTTGCTTGCACTGCAGGAGCTGGTGGGAGTCAGAGGGGTGCAAGGGGAGGACTGACCTTTGCTAGCACAGCTCTGAGCTAACACTTATGTAAGCATCTGAGGAGAAGCCTGTGTGGGATAGCTGGTGGGATAGTGGGAAGGAGAAGGAGCAGAGGGTTTACAAAGGTGTTCACTGCAGTCAGGACACCTCTATGTGCATGTGAAGTCTGTTGGTGCCATGACTGGCCCGGAGGATGCCTCTCCCTTCCTCCTTCTGCACCTGCGTGCCTCACCGCATGGCGTGACACCCATTTGAGATGACAGTGATGCTCTCTGCTTTGCCAGGGCACACACCCACATGCACAGTCATCTCCTTTCTCTAGAGAAGTGTCTAGCCATCATCATTGAACGCTGGTTTTTAACTCGTGACTTTCCCTGTTCTTGTTTTGGCCTTGCTACACAGGCAACATGGGCTGCATCCAAAAGTACCCTGGCCATGTGGCTCTGGGTGTATTTGATCATTTGTTGGGTGGTTTTGGAGAAGAGGAATACAAAGAGCACTCTGCCCAGAAAGCCTGGCCTGCACATACATGTCTAATGTCTCATTCAGAGTTGAAAGAAGCAAATGGAGACCTCCTGTCCTCATTTGTCTTCCTTCTTTGCATCAGTGGCCAGGAGAAAGATATTCACACTTGTTCCTTGAAATCCCAGGGGTGATGGAGGTTACAGAGCAGGATTTCCACCTCTTGCCCAAGCTGGCTGTGATGGCTGGGGACCTCCCTGCTCCTGCAGTTTGTGAGCTCAAGAGGTTTTTCCCTTACTGCATGACAGGTTTGCCCCCCTGAGCCTCCGTTCTTTACCTTTAGCCCTGGTTTAGTGTTGTGCTTCTGCCTCTCAGACCCAAACTGAACAGCATCTGCTTTGTTGTTTCTGCTACCAAAGCCCCTTCTGCCTCTTCTCAGACTCTCTCTTGCCCTGGTGCATCCTACCACTCGCATCTCCAGCCACAAGCTTTGGCAAGGCTCTGCCTCTGGCACAGAGCTTGTGTCCCCACAGTGTTCCTGAACACAGAAACATGGGTGTGTTGGGCTGGGAGGGACCTTTAATGGTCATCCAGTCCGTACCACGCTCATATTTATCCCTTTGCTCAGCATCTGAAGAAGGTGGGAACTGATAACACAGGCTGGAGCCTTCTGGGTTTGGCTGTGACAGTCTCCTTGATGTGTGTGGTCTTTCCACACTCTCCTCTTTTTGTCTCCACTGGCATGTGGGAGCAGCCCCAGTGAAGCAGCCCATGCAGTTGCTGCAGAGAGAGGACATTTTCCCCTCAGGTCCTCTGCCAGATGCCTCCAACCATTGTTTCTGTCCTTGCCTCCCACCGTGGGTCTGGAACAAGGCACTGCCTGAAGTCCCAGTCCTGATGTCAGGGTGTCCACCTCCTGCCAGAATCCCCTGACAAAGGGCTCCACAGCAGTTTAGGTGGTTGGTTTTTAATTCTCTTACCCTCTCATGAGCAAAAACCGTCCTTGGAGAGCACTGGCTATGCAGTAGCTGTGCACAGTCCTGCTGGCCAGAAGCTCTAGACAGCAGTAACCACTGTGCTTTAGCACAGAGAACACAGTGTCATCTTCAGGGGTCACAGATGCACAGCCGGGGGGAGGAGTGGCCCGGCATCTTGCGCAGAACTTCACGGAGCAAGGGCAAAGTCATGGTACCACTCCCAGCATCACCAGAGGTGGGAGAGATGAGATGCTAGGCTTGTATTTGATCTTGTTGGGTTTGCTGGTTGGGGTTTTTTCCAAGCTGCACTGAAGGACCGTTCCCCCTCATGGAAAAACACGTGAAGTGTTCCCTCTCCTGTCAGCCAGCAGCTGTTTTAAACCTTTGAATAGACAACTGGCCAGAAATGTGATCCCCACTCAGGTTGTCATCCCAAGTCTGAGAATTTAGCTTTTCTGAGCCAGTGACAGCACTGCTATTGTTTTCCATCATCTGGGAAGGATAGTCTTCCAACCTTGTAATGAAATGCAGAAGATTTACATACCAACTGGGTGGGGGTGGGGAATAAATGGGTAGTATCAGTCTATAAAGCAAGTCTTGAGGTAGCACACGCTCACTCTTGGACCTTTGGAGTGTCCCCACCTCAGTATTTGATACCCTTTTAAAACAACTGATTTACTGTGAAGTAGACTCAATAATTCCTTCTGCTTCAGCCCCTTCTTCCCCAAACACATTTGAATAAACTGATGTCTTTGTGGTCTCTGCAACTGTAATTCCATGTCTCCTGAGGGCATAAGGTTTAGGTGAAGAATGGAGACCACAGACCCTTATGGGACAAGGATTAGCTATAATCTTGAGGTGATTCTTGCAGTCGTAGGACTCTGTGTACTGGGGAATGTGAGCTGGTGGATCATTCCTGATGGGACTCTTTATTTTTCTATGAAACACTACCAATGCAAAACAGATTGACCTTGGAGCCCACAGGAGTCAACTCGATGAAGAGCTTAGTTGGAGCTGGAGTGACAATTGGAAGCCAAATGAATCATATCAAGTGTGACCATTACAGGCCTGAAAATGATTCTTAATTAACCACTGATCCTCTGCGGTAGCAAGTTTCCAAAATCTATGAATCCATAAGGGAACCTGCAAAACCATCCCAGTAGCAATTTACCTCATGCGAGAGCTCTGCTGCGCCGCTGCCTCTTTGACAGCGCTTTGTTTTCCTCGTGGTTTATGCTGGGTTAGAAGAGGTCCTCAGGATCCTGTTGGGTTCGGTAAAGCCGTTGAGGAGATGGTTTCCAGAAGATCTAAACCAGCGTGGCCCCTTATCCATATTCCTCCTTCCACTGTGTTTGTTCCAGTTTCCCCTTTGAACTGCGGTACCGCGCGCACGCTGTTTGTTGTTTGCAGGTGGCACGGGCGGCCTTTTAACGCTGCCCAAGCAGGTGGTCATTTCTTACTGGTAGCTGTGAACTGTAGCTCACGTGCAGTACGTTCAGGGGAAAGTCATTCACTCTTCTGTGCTCTTTAACAGGCATGTCCAGGCATCCTCCAGCTCCTGATCTCCCTACCTTCTATCCCTTGTCTCCAGGGGGGGTTGGACAGATAACACCACCTCTTGGCTGGTAAGATCTTTCAGCTTCTTTTCAGACAAAGGTGCATGTTCACACCGTTTGCTGTTGCCAAATCAGTCCCCCAACATTTACTCAATGAGAAGGTCGCTGCAGTAAGAAATTGCTGCTCTATTTTCATGGAAAAGATCAAAAAATGCCCATCTTTGACATGAATTGAGGCTGGGTTTTGAACACGTAAGAGCGACCGAGCGTGCAGGTTTCACTTTGAAGTCTGTCTCTTCCTTATGGCTCGGCTTTGTGGCTCGTGGCGTTGGGAAAGGTAGCAGAAAACCCTTCTCGAGCAATTGAATGTTGATTTTTAATAAACAGCGTTGACGTTACCAAGGGGAGAGGAGGTAAGAAGGAACTTTGAAGTGGGAGGGAGGGAAGAAGTCTTGAAACTGCACCCAAATGGACCACAAACTTGTAGTCCCCTGCTGCTTACAGTTTCCGTATGGAGAGGAGCCTCTGACACGGGGAGGTTTTGCTGCTTCTCCTAGTACCAGCCCTCTTAGGGTCTCTCCCTGCTGCTCAGGAGGTTATTTTCCTTTTGGAGGAAACACATGGTGTTTTCAGAGGAATTGGGTTGGGAAGATGCTTCATGTCCGCTTGGGGCAGGGAGGTTGGAACAGGGAGCGAGGAAACTCAGCAGCAATGTCAGTGATCTAGAATTTCCACCTTGATTAGTCTGTGCCCATGCAGCGGGGTGTGCACATCTGTTTGGTTTTTAAAATGTCTATGGGAGGGGGACACACGATCCAGCTTACAGCAGGGAAGGCTGAGCAGAAGATGGTGAAATGCTGTATTGCTGGCAGATCTTTCGGGAAGCGCCTCTTCACAAATTCTTATTGGATACTCGACTTAAATTTGAAAGTATCTGACTCTCTGTGGGGTTTTTAATTCCTTTCCCCTCCCTCTCCTCCCTGCTTGTTGCTGCTCAGCTGACTCCTCATCTCCACCACCACCAGGCAGTTCCTGGCATGCGTTTTCCAGATGTGGTCAGTCATTTCTTCTGGATGGTTTCTCGATGCAGAGGCTGGGGGCAGGGAATTGAGAGAAGAGATAGAGGCTAGACAAGATCTGATCCTAAAAGGCTTAAGCCCACTGACTGGCAGCAGGACCTACCCAGCTGTCCCGTATGCTCTGCACCTCCCAGTTGCCTTCTGCCTACTGGTGCTGCTGAGACTTCCTCCACCTTTGTGTTGGGTTTTTACCTTCCCTTTGAGCACTGCTGATTCCAGTAACATCCTCCCACGTGTGAAACCTGCCCTCTGAACCTCACAAGGGCCAATATCCTTTTTATTTCCTCCCAAAGCCCATCTGCCAGTCAACAAGCTGCTGTTTGGATAAGAGTGATGTGTGCAATGGTCCTTCTGGGCTGGTTCAGCTGTTCAGGCTGAACTGGTAGGCTGTTCATCAGAGTCACAGCCAGACCTATTGCAAACTGAAAGTAATCAGAAAGCAGAGGCAGTGATAAGAACTAGAGAGTCCAAATGACAGACCAGTGATATAACCATCGTATGTACGTGGGAGCGAGGATAAAGGAGAGGTCACAATTTCACACCAGCTCCTCTTTGTGGATTTGAAAGTTTGAACCGTGAGGAGTTAGGATGGTGCTTGTTGCGCTGTGGGCTGGCTTTGCAGGTGGTTGTGGTTTGGGGTTCTGTCAAATGAACTCCTGCTTCCTTGAGAAAGCTGGCCACATGTACCTCAGAAGATGCAAAGGGAGAGAACCCTTCAAGATTTCAAAGACTTAACAAAACTGTTAAAAAGGGGTGTTTTTTTCTGCCTTGATAATTCGCAGTGTGATCTGCAGTAGCACTGTTCGGGGTAAAATACCTCTTCCCTAAGAGCTAATTAACCAAATCTGATAACACTGATTTCAAATCTAAGTGAGAGAGAGAGACAAAGAGGTGCCATGCCTGCCTGAGTGCTCTGGGGGAGGCAGCCTGGCTGTTTCCCTTTCCTCCCCAGTAGAAACCTAGACTGGGAATCTTTCAACAGCAAGGGAGAAAGTCCAGAGCATTCAGATTGATCAGCTTTGAAGACACCAGAACTCTTGCAAGTTTTACCTATTTCTATTTATTTGTGACTAGTACTGAGTTCCCATCAAGTGCTTGTAACTCTAGAGTAACCATTGACTACTGTATCTCATGATTGATGGGTTCCTTTCTTCTGTGACCTCAGGCAAGGTCAGCCTGTATATCCCATCTCGAGTGGATTCAGGCAGCCCTACCCATCCTCACTCTCAGTCGACCCTTCCATGTCCAGGTAGGTGTAGGAGGTGAATGACTGACTGGGGAGTAACTGCTGGCATTAGAGGGCAAGTTGCTCTTCTGCTTGCATCTGGGTCTGCCTCTGCTTGCTTTTCAGTCAGCTAAAACTTTACGCATACATTTTTATTTAACGTATTTGTGTAGATACAGTTTGCCTGGATCCCACACTGGTCTCACTCAGCATTTTCTCAGCAGTCTCTGAAGTCTTGCGCTTAGGAGCACTGGTGAATTGTCAATTAACTGTGCTGTTTCATCTGAAATGAGTCCTTAGTTCATTTCTAGATGCAGCACTTCACGTGCATCCTTGGGTTTTGCTTACACACACACACACGCACACGTAGGCAACCAGGTGGGTTGTCACTCGAGTCTGTGTCCTCCAGTTCTAATTGCAAAGTTGTTGTTGTTTAGTCTTGCACCATTTAGGTATCGCTCCCTGTGGAAACGTGCTCGCAAGTAGGAAATTCATAGCCCAAAGCCACTAATGGCAGGGGATGCCAGCACAGTGTGTTTGTACTGGTGTGTGAATCAGGCACTGTGTCTTCATGTCTTAAGTGCAAGCAAGCAATGCTAATTGAAACTTGGCCATGACACACTCCAGACCTCCTCTCCTCTGCTTTGGCACTCTGAAGGCAGCTTCTGCATCCTGTGCTTGGTGTACACAAGGTCGCAATGTACCGTTCTTGGGGGTTTTTGTGTGACTCTACAGGTCACATCCTCTCGCACAGGGATTTAACACAGGCCACTTGCTGAGTGATGTGCGTCCTCTCACCTCTGTTCATGTGGGCTCCTTTGGATTATCGCTGTCCCTTCGCTTCTTTCCAGGGGATGATAAGCATGTGCCTGTCAGGGTGATTGGGAAGAAAAGACATTCTTTCTCCATAATAAACTGACTGATTCGGCTACAGGACATCGTGGTTACTTGCTTTTGATGGCATGAAGGAAAAGAGCAAGGGGAGTAGGACATGGAGAAAGGAGAGGTTGGATGCTGTTCCTTAACCACCACTCATTTAGCAAACCTCTGGAGCATGAGCTTGCTTTTGGTGCTAATGATACTGTCCACCAGTTCCAACTAAAGTGTGCAGGGGTTTCGCTGCACTTAGAATCGTAGAATCATTCAGGTTAGAAGAGACCTCCAAGATCATCAAGTCCAACCATCAACCCAATGCCACCATGCCCACTTGAGCTTGCATTGCTCAGCACCTTCAAGATGTGTCTCAGCTATCCTTGAGGATGACCTGGAGTGTAGGGTGGGATGACTGAGGCAGCGCTGCTTTGGTTTTCTTTTTCATCTTCCTACTCGTACAAAGGAAAGGAAGTTTTATTGAAGACAAAAGTCTTTATTTTCCCCCTTCTTCCAGGGTGCAGGGTTTCTATTCATTTATTTTAGCCAGTTGAGGGAAGGGTAGTGAGTTCAGATCAGCTGAGGTTACTCGTAGCTTAAATCCCTTGCAAAGCAACAGATTCCTTTAAGAGCCATCAAGGAGTTGTTGAGAAACCTCTTATTTTGTTTGTGCATGGCAGTTCCCTCCTCTGCATTGGCTGGTGGTGGCTAATTGAACAATGTTTGTATCTCGGGATGGACTTAACGGCTTTGGGTTAAGAAACCTGTATTTTTATTGCTAGTCAGTGCAATAACGCAACCGCTCCGTGTTTCCTGTGCGCATCGGTGTTTGCCCGAAAGGTAATAAAACAACTTCTTTACAACCAAAACGTTGAGTGAGTTGTTTGTTTGGTTTGGTTTTCTGGAATCAATAGGCTACAAATCTCAGCCAAAGATTTTCCATGCGCTCTTAGGGAGCTCTTTTCCATTACGAGCTCCGTAGTGTTTGTATTCTTGGGGCATCCTACTGCTGCCATAGGGGTTTGATGTCTGCATTCAGTAGGGTTTCAGACCTTGCTTTGTTTTCTCTTTTAGGTTTTCACATCACATGATTCCTGGTCCTCCAGGCCCTCACACAACTGGAATCCCTCACCCAGCTATTGTAACACCTCAAGTAAAACAAGAGCACCCGCACAATGACAGTGAGCTAATGCATGTGTGAGTCTACCTTAAACTACAAGTGTTTGAGAGCTGATGAAGAGTCAAGGAGGTTGAAAACAAAAGTGCCTTTCATTTTCTCTTAGTATTTTAAATCTTCTTGTATAACTAAAACGGGAGATGGGAGCTACTGTTTGGGAAAAGAGACATGAAGCCAGTCCAGCACTTTTTAGCTATCAGCAACAGTCATCTTGATACAAACAAACCCATGGGCCTGTCTGCCTATGAGTGTTGAGTGTGAACTCACAAACCCTTACTGGAAAAAGGTCTTGAAGGCAAATTTTAGTAGTAAAAGGCAGCTTTACTGCTTAGTATCCAAAGGTAAAAGGCCTAAGAAAGAAGTGGGTGAGGAGCTCTCTGCCCGCCTGTGGCACTTGTCTTCTAGGTTGCAGCAGGTAGCCTTTCAAACAGAGAATGGAGGCAAGTGATGAATTGGAAGAGGATTCATAGATCAAGTGTTATTTGTGAGCAGATGTCAACGGGACAGCCTCCCTGAGCATTTTATTGTCAGTTTTCTGAGAAGATGTAGATGGACATGACCACTTGAATTTTTATTCTTACTGCTTAAATGCTCCTGTAACCACAGCTGGGTAATTTTCCATCGGGGTTTTTCTTTAGGCTGAAGATAAATGGATGCTTTTTTTTCTCTCCCCCCCTCCTTTCCCTTTCCCCCACCACGTTTTAGGAAGCCTCAGCACGAACAGAGAAAAGAGCAAGAGCCAAAAAGACCTCATATTAAGAAACCTCTGAATGCTTTCATGTTGTACATGAAAGAAATGAGAGCGAACGTCGTAGCAGAGTGTACTCTGAAAGAAAGCGCCGCTATCAACCAGATTCTTGGCAGAAGGGTACGTACGGGAGGGTGTGTGCGTCCTCACGTGTGCTGCTAATTTGTGTGTGTGTTTCCCTTGAGAGGGGTGTGATGGCTCGCTTTCTGCTTGAGGTGCTAACTAATGTGCAACTATCCAATTAGCTGTAGAAGATGAAGTGTGCAGCTACAAATAAAAGCAGTGTCTTGGTTTCCTTTTTTTCCAGCACTAGTAACAGCATCAAATTGGTGTCTGTTCCAATCACGTTACGGTGTCAGCACCTCAGGCATGAGATATTCTCAGTCACACATGGAAAGAGCATTGAAATCACCTGCTGGGTCCAGCCTTAGGCTACCATCCATCGCAGCAAGAGCGGGTCATTCAAAGATGAGCACTGGGCACCAGTGGACATGGAACTCATGAGTGAATATAGCAGAGTCCAGTGGTGAAATTGTGTAGGTCATTTAGAGGTCATTTAGTAGAGGTCATTTAGTCCAGCACCTGCTCAGAGCAAATCCAGTTACATCAGGTTTCTCAGAGCTTTGGCCAGTTGAGTTTTGAACGTGTCTAAAGTCACCAGACAGGGACCGATGCTCTCTGTACGCATCTCACAGCCTTGCTGAGAGACATGTGCTTGGGTAGCAATGTAGTAATTTGGTTCTATCCTCCCCCTCCACAACCGTGCAGGCCCAGCCACAATCACAAACCTTGTGTTCGAGGGTTTCAACACTGGGAAAGCAGCAGGGGTCGATGCCCATCTTGCCCAGCACTGTCTTGGAAATAGGAAAACTTTTGCATCTGTCTGAGTAGAGGTTGTTCAAATGTCTTTGCTCAGTTAACCTCCCTCCTTTACCACTGCACAAGGCAGTATCAAGAGGGATTGCACCTCTGGAAACTGGGATTTTAAGTGGGAGCTCAGTGTCTATCACCTACTTCTTTTTTAAGGAAGAGTTACCCTCCCAACCAGAGTTGAAACCTACTGGTACTTGTCCTGATTCCTGCAGCCTTCTGCCTCCTCTTGAGGGATGTCTCAGTGCTTGTGTTTTCCACTGTTTCCCACAGGTCTCTAGGATCATGTTTTCATTTTTACTCCCTCAGTCTTGTTCTCTTGGCCTGACTGAGGGCAGCAGCTTATCTCCAGGTCGTTAGTGAATCAAGCCTTGGTGCTTTATTGCCTGCTTTCTCCACAGCTTGGACTTCTCTTTCCAAGTTACAGTTCTCCATGAAAGTACCTGAAATTCCAGTTTTGCTGTGGTATAAACAAGCACGAGTTACCCGGTGTAAGCGCTGGGAGGTGTAATTATTATTGAATGGTTTGTGGGCAGCCATCCTAGTAGCTGCTTACTGTACTCTGCATCACTCTGCAGCAGAAGCCGCCTCTGTTTCCAAGAGCTGACACTTCCGAAGCCGCCGGGTTCTCTGATGCCAGTAGGGCCTAATGCTCACTGCTTTCTTGTTGTGGAACGCACGAGTGGAGTTTGCAGGTTGCAAGCAGGCTGAAATATCACACATCAAACTTGCCAAGTCGAGACACACAAGCCCCTTGGTTCGTGACTTCCGATGCGTAACAAAGCACCATGTCGCACCTTACACTTGCGATCTGATCAGAAACCCTAGTTCTGCTGATGACTCTGGCCTGAGCATCTTAATGATTTCACTTCTGTTTCTCCTTTTAATTAATATCTTCTTCTCCTCTCACCCACTCACATGTGCAGTCAAAGACACCGTGGAAGATGCTGCAGCAGTGGAACTCAATTCTAAACAGAAAGCCGTTACTTGTGTTGGTCCAGGCATATGGCAGGTGTTCAACAAGAACAAAATGATGAGGTGTCTTTTTGAATGTGCAGGTTGCCAGGGCTCTTTCTGTTTGATTTTAAAGTCCATCAAAGCAGCGAGTTTATCCCTACTTGGATACAGAGATCAGCTCCTCATCTGAAAGGCCACGTTCTGTGGGTCACCTTAGAAACTTTCTGCAGTTGTCATTTTCTTCTCTTCTACTACAGTCAGAAGAAAGCAGAATGCAGGTACCTTGAAGCTCAATATTTCATAGAATCATAGAATCTTTAGGGATGGGAAGGGACCTCGAAAGATTATCTAGTTCAATTCCCCTGCCACAGCAGGATCACCTAGACCAAGTCACATGGGAACACATCCAGGTGGGTCTGGAACATCTTCAGAGAAGGAGACTCCACAACCCCCCTGGGCAGCCTGTTCCAGTGCTCTGTCACCCTCACTGGGAAGAAATTCCTGCTGATATTGATATGGAACCTCCTCTGTTCCAGCTTGCACCCATTGCCCCTTGTCCTATCACCAGATGACCTTGAACAGAGCCTGGCTCCATCCTCCTGACACCCGCCCCTCACATATTCATAGACATGAATGAGGTCACCCCTCAGCCTCCTCTTCTCCAAGCTCAAGAGACCCAGCTCCCTCAGCCTTTCCTGATAAGGGAGGTGCTCTACTTCCTTCACCATCTTTGTTGCTCTGCACTGGACACCCTCCAGCAGCTCTGTGTCCTTCTTGAACTGAGGAGCCCAGAACCGGACACAATACTTCAGATGCAGCCTCACCAGTGCAGAGTGAAGGGGAGAGAAGGACCTCTCTCAGCCTGCTAACCAACCCCCTTCTGATCCACCCCAGGATGCTGTTGGCCCTATTTAGACAATGATCTTGGAACAGGAGCCTGCTGGTGCCCTGAAAGCCCTCTGCATCAGCATTGAAAACACTTGGGTAGCTGCTGCTTAAAACCAAGACAACAAATCTTCCAGCAGCAGAGAGCCCACTGCCCTTGGGCAGCAGCACAAACCCCTTCTGTTTCAGCAGGAGCTGAAAGGTGGTGTTTTTCTTGCGGGTTTTATTGCTGAGGTTTTTTGGGGGGCTGCTTGTTTCTCCGGGGGTTTAGTTTCAGGGCTCTTTTTATAGGACTGTTGGGACAGCACAGTTCTGCGAGCACATTATTTGGTGAGCCCTGTTCCCATGAATGACTTTTGCCTTCCTACAGCCAGTGGCGGAGTTGAAAAATGCCTGCAAGTTGATGAATAAACACGGATGCCTCTCATTGCTAATGAATTCCAGTTTTGCAGTGGGGAAGGACTGAATCAAAGTCATCGGTTGTCGTGGTGCGGGTTACTTCCTCGTCTAACGCTGCGTTTGTTCTGTTTGCAGTGGCATGCTCTTTCTCGTGAAGAACAAGCAAAATATTATGAACTAGCTCGTAAAGAAAGGCAGCTACACATGCAGCTTTATCCCGGCTGGTCTGCAAGAGACAACTACGTAAGTCAAGCACTTGAAGGCTTTTTGTTGTATCGATTAACTTCTTTACCAGCTTTATTTCTCTGTTAACTTGTGGAGAGTTCTGGATGCAGGGATGATGAACAAATATAGCTCATAAACCTTATCTTTGCACTGCAAGCACTGTGTGGTGTGGTGGACACGCTGGAGGGAAGGGAAGCTGTCCTGAGGGACCTGGACAGGCTGGAGAGGTGGGCCGGTGCCAACCTCATGAGAGGTTGCAAGGTCCTGCACCTGGGTCAAGGCAATCCCAGGCACAAACACAGGCTGGGTGGGGAATAGATTGAGAGCAGCCTTGAGGAGAAGGGCTTGGGGGTGTTGGTCAATGAAAAACTCAACATGAGCCGGCAATGTTCACTTGTGGCCCAGAAAGCCAACAGCATCCTGGGCTGCATCANCTGAGAGAGTTGTTCAGCCTGGAGGAGACTCTGGGGAGATCTTAGAGCAGCCTTCCACTACCTGAAGTGGGCTACAGGAAAGCTGGGGAGGGGCTGTTTCCAAGGGCTGTTTTCAAGGGCTTGGAGTGGTAGGAGTAGGGGGAATGGTTTCAAGCTGGAAGAGGGAAGGTTTAGACTGGAAGTCAGGAGTAAGTTCTTCACGATGAGAGTGATGAGAGACTGGAACCCAGGGAGGTTGTGGCTGCCCCATTTCTGGAAGGTCCCATCCAATCTGGCCTTGATCACCCTGGTCTAGTGGGGGGTGTCCCTTCTCATGGCACGGGGGTTGGAACTAGATGATCTTGAAGGTCCCTTCCAACCTGAACCATTCTAGGAATTCCAAATACTTAAAATGTTGTGTTTTTTATGGAGCTGCTTCTCATGGAGATCACAGTTTGGGCTGTTAATGCTGAGTGAACTTTAACTGAAAGCAGTTGAGAGTGGTCCATCTCTCAAACAAAGCCTGCAAAATGTTTACAGTTTAAAATTCATGCTGGATCCTGCTTTTATACTGTTTGGTGGAGATAAGAAGTTTTCTTACAAGTACTCTGATAATTAAAGGTGAAACAAGCACTAGTAGCACGTTGCTGAGCTTGTGTTGCACAATTACACTGCTGCGCTTACCCTGAGCTGTCAGCGTGGTCCTGTGGTAGGAAACTCACAAGGTACAGTCCTGAAACTGATCCTGGCCAGAAATCTGGGCTCCTTACTGTCCCCTTGCATCAGCCATCCCATTTACTGGGATGGGAAACTGAGCCAGATCTGGCACGGAGCTTCCTATCTTTATTAGGTTGGCAGTAGTATTTCTCTGCTTGAGTGATGTCTTGTGGACATCTAGGATTGAGGTACCCAGACGGAGTGTTAGCAGAAGCAGAGCAGCACAGCTACTGTTCAGCTGGACAGAACTCTGATTGCCAGCTGCAGACCTTTGGCGGGGAAGGCATTGACACACAAACTATGTGATCATCCTGGGAAAGGCCTTCACCTTGCTGCCATCCGAGCACAGTTCTGTAAGTACAGGTGTTACTGTGAGCCCTAGCAGCTTGTTTCTGCCTGTTCTGTACAGTCATCTTTTCTAGCAGATGAGCCATCATGACCATAGGCAGGTAGAGTTCATTGTCAGTAACCCAAACAGTCACCAGAGCTGTCTCGATATAGAGGACATAGAATCACAGAATCATCAAGGTTGGAAAAGACCTTCAAGATAAAGTCCAACCATCCACCCTACAACTCTGAACCACTAAAACACCTTCCAAAACACTGGTTTTATGAACCCCTCCAGGGATGGTGCCTCCACCCCCTCCCTGAGCAGCCTGTTCCAAGGCCTCCCCACTCTTTCTGGGGGATCTTTCCTAAGATCTGATCTGAACGCCCCATGGCACAACCTGACCCCACTCCCTCTCATTGCCCCTCATCCTATTGCTTTTTGGATCTCAGTGATACATTCGTCTGGAGTAGTGTGTCCAGTTTTGGGCCTCTCGGTTCCAGAAGGACACAATGCTGCTGGAGGGTGTCCAGCATAGAGCGACAAAGATGATGAAGGAAGTAGAGCACCTCCCTTGTGAGAAGAGGCTGAGGGAGCTGGGTCTCTTGAGCTTGGAGAAGAGGAGGCTGAGGGGGGACCTCATTCATATCTCTAAATCTGTGAGGGGTGGGTGTCAGGAGGATGGAGCCAGGCTCTTCTCAAGGTCATCTGGTGATAGGACAAGGGGCAATGGGTGCCAGCTGGAACAGAGGAGGTTCCCTATCAATATCAGCAGGAACTTCTTCCCAGTGAGGGTAACAGAGCACTGGAACAGACTGCCCAGGGGGGTTGTGGAGTCTCCTTCTCTGGAGATGTTCCAGACCTGCCTGGATCTGTTCCTGTGTGACTTGGTCTAGGTGATCCTGCTGTGGCAGGGGGATTGGATTGGATGACCTTTGGAGGTCCCTTCTGATCCCTAATGATTCTATGATTTATAGAATCTAGTCTGTTATTCCATGGTATGCCCTGAAAACAAGAGGATTTCAGTTGTCTTGAACTGACCTACTGGAAAATCAAACCACCTTGTTAGCTGATGCTTCCCGAACACCAGCCTTCTGGATTGTCTTGTAAGGCTCAGACTTTGAGAACCTGATGTGTTTTACGGTAGCCTACTGCTGCAGAACACAGGCAGTGGACCTGTGGTTTCTTAGATGCCTGATAGACATTGGGAGTGTGTAAGGTGGCACGTATGAATTCTCTCTTTGATGTGCTTCCAACCGGCATCCTGTGTGGAAGGGAAGCTCTGAGGTGCTGCAGTCCTGCGTGGAACAATGAAGAGCTCTGCCCCTCCAGGAATGCGTGTTCATTGCAGTGGTGCTGGGGAGGTGATCGGAGTAGGTCAGGGTTTATTGCTGCAACCTTTCCAGTTAGATGTAAGCTTCTTTAAACCTTCCTTCTCTTCCTTTTGCCTAACTTGAGCAGTCGAAACATGAAATTGTGCTCATTTGGAACAGACATGAGTGTTTTGAGAGTTGGAGGTGGCTTGGGGTGACTCTCCTGTTTCACACAGCTGAATTTCAAGAGACAGTGTAATTACCAATATGAACTGCTTGCATTTCCTAGTCTTGGGAGCTCACACCCAGGGCATTGCCCAGTCCTACAGCCAGCTTCAGGATAAATAAGGACAGGAGCGTAGCAGTCGGGCAGGCCCACACTGTCAGAGCAGACTGGGGACTATTTAAATTCATCTGCCATAGCCACTGTTGGAGCCCCTGCCTACTCTCCATCAACGAGTGCTGCAGTGGTTTGAGGTGGTTTCTCGCATTGCCTGTTGTCCATCCTATCACCTCACAGATCTAGCTAATGGCAACACGTGTCCCTCCACCTCAGCCCTCCCAGATCCTAGCCATGATGCATGGCACAGCGTAGTGTACTTGGATGTGTGGTTAGCAGATGGAGAGAGGCT
>VZRI01003123.1:226050-243931 GCA_013397515.1 Upupa epops
CCTGAAGGGAAGTTGTAGACAGGAGGGGGTTGTACTCTTCTCTCAAACAATTAATGCCAACACGAGAGCACAGGGCTTGAAGCTGCACTAGGGGAGGGCCAGGTTGGATGTTAGGAAGCCCTTCCTCATGGCAAGAGTGATCAGACTCTGGAATGGACTGCCCAGGGCAGTGATGGAGTCTCCATCCCTGGAGGCGTTTAGGAAAAGACTGGACATAGCACTTAGTGTCCTGGTCTAGCTGATGTGGTGATGTTAGGTCATGGGCTGGGTGATTTTAGAGGTCTTCTCCAGCCTCAATAATTCTGTGGTTCTGCATGTCATGTATGAGGCAGGTTGTGTGATGAAGTTTGGATGATACCTCATACGTGATGCAGGTTGGGGTTGTTTCTGTTCTCATCGTATTTCCACTGCGTGTTTTCTCTCTTCATCCATCCCACATCATCTGTGCGGAAGGTGGAATGACTACTGATTACACATATCCAGTAACAGCACCTGATCTGCTTGTGAGTGCACGCAGTCCCACAGTGAGATGCTCATTGCTCAGCTGTGTGTTGGAAGGCCCGTCCTTCTCCGTGTGATACGTTTTCTGGTCGGAATGGGTGTCATTTGGTGTAATTCCTGCTTCTGCACTGCCTGCAGAAAGAGCACTTTCTAAACCCACCTCTGCATTAGAAGAGAAATGGGCTCTTTATCTCCTCTGCCTTGTTTGGCCACACAATCCCTTTGGCACTCAGAGTGGCCAGCAAAGCAGCTTCTGCTTGGCCCTCCACTCTGCTGGGACTTTCAGCTGGAGAAAGCCCAGTTTAGTTTGCTCTGTGCAGTGTGTTAGCCGCCGGTCAGCGTGACTCCATGACTCGAGCCTCTCCTGTAGTTACACCATTGTGCTGGTTAGTCTAAACTTAGTTGGGCTTAAGACCTAGGGTTGTTTTTACTGAAGTAAAGTGAAAAGGCAAAATGCGTGTGGTCTGGTTCTTTCCTTCTTGCTGAGCGGTGTCGCCCTTTGCCAGACTGAGTTGTGCTCACTGTGCATGTGGATTGCATGTCCACGTTTGGCTGTAGCTGTCAGGCGTTGTTAGTGACAGTGAGTGCTGTACACATTGTGCTTAGCTTCTGAAACAGTTAACCTGGAGTTCTGGAATCGCTGGTTCAGCTTCGTTGCCGCAGTCCATGAGGGCTGTGAGTATTGTTCTCTTTGATGTTAGGACAACACCAGTGAGCCAAACATGTGTATTTTTACCTGAATTGGAGCAGAGCTCTTTGTTGGGATCAGAATACAGCTGGGGTCCAAGTGGCAGTTAAGAAACAGGAGATATTTGGGTTCTGGCTGCCTGAAAAGCTACAGGTGACTGCTTTGCCCACACTGAACTGCTCATGTTGGAGTTTCCCTGTGTAGAGAATGAGATGAAACTGAAGAGGATGAGTGTTCTTCCCAGTGAGAGTAACAGAGTACTGGAACAGACTGCCCAGAGGGGCTGTGGAGTCTCCTTCTCTGGAGACGTTCCAGACCTGCCTGGATCTGTTCCTGTGTGACTTGGTCTGGGTGATCCTGCTGTGGCAGGGGGATTGGACTGGATGGTCTTTGGAGGGTCCTTCTGATCCCTAATGATTCTATGAGTATGTGGAGTTTCTTTCCTGTTTACACCCCTCTTCAGCTCGGTAGCAGCGTGGAAGCTGTGGGTAACACCGGTTTCTCTGTCCTGCAATATACAAAAGAGTGTGAGAGCAGTCTGAGAACCTTCTTCTGCCCAAGGGGGAGTGCGCTGTTGGTTCTATATGTGCGTTAGGCAGCCCCACTAGGCGCTGTGTGCCAGGGGAATGCTCGCCACTGGAGATGCACAGATGTGCTCGAGCTGGAAGTAAATTCACAGAATGATTTAGGGAACCCGAATCAGCCAGACTTCAAAGTAAACTTCTGAAGGTTAAGACTCTTGCCCTTTGCAAGCCTAATCCAAAGAATGTTTTGCCCACAAGCATAACATCTTAGCAGGCCCACAGCAGAGCTCTTGTAGTCTTTACTGGATGGAGATAATACGTTTGGGAATGCCTTTCAGTGAGTGCTGCAAAGGGCTCTTGAAGACAGGAAGGCACTGGCATTCGTACTCGAGCGGATGGTGCAAGGAAGAGGGGGAAGGAGGGTGGGAGGTCTGGGAAGGAGACAAGCGTTCTGTTATCTGAGAAGAATCAGAAATGAGTAGGTGGCAAGACCAAAGAAAGAATCTCTAGATCAGCACAAAGGAGATCAGCCAGGGCTGTAATTATGGTGATGTGAGAAGGATGAAATGGTGGGAGGGTTGTGTGGTGGGATGTTCAGAGGAAAGTAACGGAAGAGACATGCAAACAGAAAAGATTTAAGATACTGTGAAAGTTCTGGGTGTGGGGTTGTTTCAGTGTCTGTGAACACTCCAGCACATAACTGTTTTTTAAGGTGGACCTCCACGCCGCCGTTTGGCTTAGACACCGCTGAGTGGTGAAGTCAAGGTGGTAGCATGAAGCATTAGGGTACTGGCTGGACTCCATCGTAAAGGTAATTTCCAGCCGAAGTGGTTCTAAGATGCCTCTCTTGCCGCGGTTGTACACTACAGCAGGCTTCTTACAGCTTCATCGCTTAGCATTTAGCTGAGTGCTGCCATCTCCTTCAGACCGCTGCATGGCCAGAAGGCTGGAACAGCAGAGTGCTTTAGGACTACTGTGACCTGGTGCCCCAGTCACAGCCTAAATTACCCTGGGGTGCTCCAACGCCACGCAGCCATTCTCTGGGAGTTGTGTAACTGTCCCCAAGCAGGGTTTTGTTTTCGGTTGACACACCCAGCACAGCGTTTGAAATCGCTTGTATTTGTTGAAGAAATAACTTGTATTTATTCTCCTCTTTTAAAACCAACCAGAAGTGGCACAAGAGCTGATAATGGTAAAAGTTGCTGTGGGAAGGGCCAGGAGGGAAGGGGAAGTGAGGAAAGCCAAGATTAAGGACAATGCAGAGATTGTCTGTTGAGCACCTTTCAGAAAGGTGGGTGTTTTCTGGTTACTGGCACAACTTTCTGGAAGCCTTATAAATGGGAGCAATTCCATGCCTGAAGTGGAGATTCCTGGTTTCCTACCCAGTTAGACTTGAGGAAGGGGGAAAAAAAATGCTGGCTTTTATTTAGCATCTCCTGAGGGTTTTGAAATCGGAGAGGATACAGAAGGGTACTAACAAAATTCCTCCTGACTGTTGTGCAACTTGGAAACACTTTGCCTCCTTCACCTCTTAGGACTCGCTGTGGAGAGCGGGATTTACAGGCTCATCCTTGGACATGCGGCCCAGTGCAGTTGTGAAGCCCTCACAAGCTACATCAATCACAAGGGGGTGGTTAGCAGATCAAGGGAGGTTCTTCTCCCCCTCTACTCTGCACTAGTGAGACCACATCTGGAGCATTGTGTTCAGTTCTGGGCCCCGCAGTTCCAGAAGGACACAGAGCTGCTGGAGGGTGTCCAGCATAGAGCAACGAAGATGATGAAAGAAGTAGAGCAGCTCCCTGATGAGGAAAGGCTGAGGGAGCTGGGTCTCTTGAGACTGGAGAAGAGGAGGCTGAGAGGGAACCTCATTCATGTCTGTAAATCTGTGAGGGGTGGGCGTCAGAAGGATGGAGCCAGGCTCTTCTCAAGGTCATCTGGTGATAGGACAAGGGGCAATGGGTGCCAGCTGGAACAGAGGAGGTTCCATATCAATATCAGCAGGAACTTCTTCCCAGTGAGGGTACCGGAGCACTGGAACAGGCTGCCCAGGGGAGTTGTGGAGTCTCCTTCTCTGGAGATGTTGCAGAGCCATCTGGATGTGTTCCTGTGTGACTTGGTCTAGGTGATCCTGCTGTGGCAGGGGGATTGGACTGGATGATCTTTCGAGGTCCTTTCTGATCCCCAATGATTCTATGATTTAATGCAGTCTTTTGGCAAATCTTCAAGGGTTAGGAAGGGTGATAGAGAAGCTTGAGAGCCATTGGAAAACTTGAGAGAAGTGCATTGGTGACTTGCAAAATTCCAGGGCAGTTAGCATTGAGAATGAGCAGAGCTTTCAAAACTGAGACAACTTGGCTAATACTGATTTACAGTCAGAAGCACTTAAAAGGATCAGGCTGTTTAAACAGTGAGTTATCTGTCATCTTCCAAGCTTCCTACGCGGAAATTAAAGCTGAATCTTGGTGTAGAACTGAGTTTTGATGCTGTTAGAGAATCACAGAACTATCGAGCGTGGAAAAGACCTCTGAGTTACCAAGTCCAGCCTATGACTTAACATCACCACAATCAGCTAGACCATGGCACAAAGTGCCTCATCCAGTCTTAAACACCTCCAGGGGTGGGCACTCCACTGCCTCCCTGGGTTGCCCACTCCAGTGTCTAACAATCTGTGTCTTCATTACTTAGAAATAAAATGGATCAGGGTTGTGATGAGAAAGTGGACCAGTCTGCAGCTGGGATACCATGGTGGAAAGAACTGCCTGATGACTCCGGTCATTCGTGGCTGACCATGTGTTCCTGGCCAGCATCTCAGAAAGGAGATGCCAAGAGGATGTGGTACCTTGGTTTTTGAAGCCCGTGTTTTCTAACCTGGCTTCTTCATGCTCTTGAAATTGCTGCAGGAGTAGCTGAAAATGAAACAAACCCTGCACCTCTTTCCATGGCCTTTGGCTGGGGAAGCTTTAAAGAGAGCCTGAGTGATTTGGGCAGAAGCTGGTGTGTGAGGATTTATGTGGTGATGATGGTGGTGCACAAACACATCCTGAGCTGCTCTATATTTAAACTGTGTTTCCTGTGTGACCCGTGGTTGCCTGACAGCAGTGGACTTCAGCATGGACAAGAGGGACAAAAGGAGCAGAAGAGAACTAGTGGGATTGAAACGAGTGCACTATGGAAAGCACTGGTTAACGCCAGCCTTTTCCAGAGAGGTGTAGAAATTGTCCTCAGACAGGGAGCGTTGTCCTCAGACAGTGTTGTCCTCTTGCTGCAGCTGAATTCCGACCTGGAGAGAGCAAGCCTCCTCTCTTTCGGGTTCTCTGTCATGCAGAGGAAAGCCAGAAGAGCAGACGTTGAGCAGAGCTGCCTCTTGCTCAGGTGGCAGTTGCAGAAGGGCACTGACACCTGCTGGGAGAGATGCGGCAGAGCACCCCCAGAGCCCCAGTTTCCTCTACCAGCCTGGCGGAGCAGCCTGGTTGAAGTGCAGGAGGGAAGGAAGGGCATAAGAGCTATTTTGGGTGCAACCAAAGACCATGCGAGGGGAAGGGTAAATCAGGGTAGGGGCTACGCACAGGGTTTGCTAAATAAAAATAACAGCACAACACTTGCAGCTGGACAGGCAGCACAGACAGGGATTAGGGGAACAACCCTTGCAGGTCTTGACAAATCATAGAATCTTTAAGGTTGGAAGAGACCTACAGGATCATCCAGTTCAACCATCAACCTGACCTCACCATGGCCACTAAACTCTGTCTCCCAGAGCCACATCTACTCATTTTCTGAACCCCTCCAGAGATGGCTACTCCACCCCCTCCCTGGGCAGCCTGTTCCAACCCCTGACCACCCTGTCAGTGGAGACATTTTTCCTCATATCCAATCTAAACCTCCCCTGACACAACCTGAGGCCACGGGAGCATGTAGCACGGTCAGCTATGAAGCCACCCTTCAGCATTTCTTGTTTGAAAGTGCCCATGACAAAGAGCAGCAGCAGATAATTCAGCAGGTGCCCAGAGCCTGTTACCTTGTCAGCGATGCTCTGCTTGCAGGTGCTGCTCTGAAGTTAGAGGGTCCTGATGAAGCCACATTTACAAGGGATTGAAAAATTCCCACGTTGTTTCCCTAGCAGGCAGCTTGGGCTGGAATGAAGGAACAGTGGGACAACTATTGTTCTCACTCTTCCTGTGGGATAGGGTGGAGATAGGGAGTTGACGGCTGGTGCACCATTCTTCTCTGGATGAAAACACTCCAGTTTAGTGGATTTAGTAAACTCAACACTAGACTGAGAATTCTACAGTCATGGGAAAAACTCTGTAGAAACAAACGGCTTCTTAAGGCAAAGATAAGAGTTTGAAATGGGGGTTTGTTCCCAATTGGAAGCCAACCTCAACGTTGCAGTGTTCATCTGGGGTCTGTGTGGCATTTGCATGCTCTAGCGTGAATTTCTGAGAAGATCTCAGAATAAGGAACTGCTCTTGGAGGTCTCTTCCAACCCTAAGGATTCTGTGATCCTGACCTCATTCATGTCTATAAATATGTGAGGGGTGGGTGTCAGGAGGGTGGAGCCAGGCTCTTCTCAAGGTCATCTGGTGCTAGGACAAGGGGCAATGGGTGCCAGCTGGAAGAGNCCATGTTCCTCAACAGCTAGAAATTTGTTTGACACTGGACCAGGTTACCCAGGGGGGATGTGGCTGCCCCCTCCCTGGCAGTGTTCAGGGTCAGATTGGCTGGGGCCTTGAGCACCCTGGTCTAGTGGGGGGTGTCCCTGCTCATGGCAGGGGGGTTGGAACTAGATGATCTTGAAGATCCCTTCCAACGTGGACCGTTCTATGATGGTGTGAAATCAGCTTGTTCTGACATTGTCAGCATCGCTCCTGTTTGTTTCTGGAGACAAAGTTGGGGTGGGATCTGTTCTGTAATTTCAACAGGTTTGTATTCAGATGCAGGTCAGTCAAAGCTTAGGTCAGGCCCCTGAGAGGAGGTCTCCTGATCTCTGTGAATGCAAAACCAGCCATCCTGAAGACAGAAGAAACCCCAAAACAAACCCCATCAGCCTAGCTTAGATGTTGTAAAATCACTGTTAACAGAACCCAACCCTCTCCTACCAGCCAGTATTGTCATCCTCCGCTTTTAAGAGTGTCTGAGGTGTTTGTGGGCCTTTACCCTCTTGCTAACACTGTTCTATGAGAGCAGACTGGAAGACTGTACAAGGAAGAGAGCTCATGGCAGGGCCAGTCGAAGTACCAATGTCTGGCCCATTAAACATGAGACTGGTAACCAGTTATACTGGAACGTGTGTCAGTCAGAGCTTTCAGGACACCAGCTTTCTGCCATGGGTTCCAGTGGGGAAAGCATCTGTGCAGTGAAGCTGTCCTTGGGTGTGAAAAGAGCAATGAGGCTGGGGAAGAGACTGGAGGGAAAGTCTGATGAGGAGAGGTTGAGGGTGTTCAGCCTGGAGACGAGGAGACTCAGGGGGGACCTTCTCCCTTTCTACAACTACCTGGAGGTTGTAGTCTGGTGGGGTCAGGCTCTACTCCCAGGCAGCTAGTGCCAGGATGAGAGGGCAGGGCATGAAGCTGACAGCAGAGGGTTAGGTTGGGTGTTAGGAAGCCCTTCCTCATGGAAAGGGTGATCAGACCCTGGCATGGACTGCTCAGGGAGGTGGTGGAGTCCCCATCCCTGGAGGTGTTTAAGGACAGACTGGACATGGCACTCAGTGCCCTGGTCTGGCTGATGTGGCGATGTCAGGTCCTGGGCTGGGATGGATGAGCTCAGAGGTCTTCTCCAGCCTCAATAATTCTGTGATTCTGTATGATCAGAGTTGAGGGAAACAGAACCAGCAAGCAGCTCTCAGAATTCTTGCCACAGGCATCAATAGGGTGGGATCGGGGGCGAGAGAACTAAGGAGGCTTAACTGAGCAGAGGCATCTTTTCTGAAGTTGCTTCCTCCTCGCTAAAGCAAGATGCATGTTTCCTCATGAGGATTAAGTTGCACCAGAATTAAACTGGGAAGTTTTGAGAGCCCTCTATCCTTCCTCTCTGGGATCCCTGAAATTGCACGAGGTAAAACCTTACTGCCAAAATAGCTGCATATAATTAGCTGTACGGAGTGTGCTTGTGCCTTGACACTGGGTGAGGCTGTGTTTTGATGAACAGTTGGGTTTGTCTTCCCCCCACATGAGTGTCTTCGAGGTGCCCAACAGGAGCCTTATGTATCTGGAGATTTTCTGCTGTGGTGACTTATTGTGTTTGGCTTCTGTTTGGGTTTTGTGTGCTCCTCTCTCACATGGGTAGCATTGCTTGGATGCCGGTGTGAGGAAGAGCTGATGAAGCTCAATATTCAGGTTGTATCTGACCTCACCTTTGATTGCATGAAGGTAACTGAACTCGATTGCAATGCTGAGGCTCCTGTGACAGTACACTCTAAACTCCAACCTGTGTAACTGCAGCAGCAGAGATGATAAGCAGAGGAAACTTTCCCTGCTACTCTTTCTTCGACCTCTCTTTGCTTTACCAATGCCTCACGCATTTTCTGCTACAGCCAGTGAAAAACAGGGGCTCTGTGATTGCTGCTTCAGAACTTCCAGTCTGTGCAATAAATAATTGTTAAAGTCACCTTCTGGATGCCTATCGTATGCCACACAGATGCCATAAAGGGGATGAGTGTATTTCTTCCTAGCTGGCGGTAGCCTGCAGTGTATTTCTTCTTTCTCTTTAAGAAGCCACTGGAGATGGGTGATCTGGTTTTCATTATAACATGAAACCACTCTCCCCTCCCACCCTCAACAGGAAAAACATGTCGTGGGTCTTCCAGGAGGATCATTTTAAAGATTGTGGGGCAGCGATAGAGCTTCTAGTTTCACGCTGCCTACACTGGGGGCCTTTGATAAGAGCCACACCTGCCTTGGCATCGCTGCCTTCAGCTGCACCAAGTGGGAGCCATGAAATACCTGAGTGTTTCCTGTGCTGGCACTAACCTGCTCTGGAAGGGGTCTCGTATCAAGCAGACTAAGAGCATAGAAGTGAAGACACCAGATTCCACCTGTAGCCAATGGAGAGGTAATTGCAGGGTGCTGGAGACTCCCAGTTGGCAGCCACAGTACTGGGCTGAGGCCGAGCTGTAGCAAGGGGAAAGGAAACCAAATCCCCGCTGACACAGTGCTAACAGCAGTCTCTGGTACAGTTCTAGGTCACAATTTTATGGAGTTTCTTTGGCAACAGAGGCAGCTTAAAAGGTTTTCTTTGCTGCCTGCTGCTATCCAGCTCTTGCAGAGAGGGGTTTCTCCTGTCTCCCGTAGGTCCCTCCATCCATGTGCTGTAGCAGGTTGTGGGACCCCGCGGCAAACTGGATGGGTGAAACGACTGGAGCTTTGTTGGGAGCTGTGTTTTCTCGTTGTTTAGAAACAACAAAGGTTGTGGAGTGTTTGTTTTTGTTTGCCCAGAACATTTCAAGGCTCTGGTTTAGGCTAACCCCACAAACCATGGCACAGCTGGGCAGGAAGAGGAGCAGACTGCCGCGCAGACACCTATCTGCTCACGCGCCTAGAACTCTCTCCAGCTCTGCTGCTAAAGAAAATACAAAGGGGCTTCACAAACAGCGTGATCCTTTCTGATAAACAGTGACCTGGTTTTGCATAGCCAAGGTTCTCTAGCGCTGGATAAAGCCTGGCAGTGAGGCGAACGTGTTCGGTTTGGACTTCAAAAGAAAATGACAGCTACAGCTGCCAGGTCGCTGGGTTGGCCACGTTGTTTGAAGTCCTGGATTGAAACCCAGGTTTGGACACTGGCTCTGTTCTTAAATACATCTCTCAATACATGTAGCTGCCATCGTATGTCATCCCTGCTTACAGCTGTATGAAAACAGCTCGTGGTGGGAAAGCACCTGGTTCAACTCCTTTAGTCTCTCTTGCTTTCTGTGAGGAGTCAGGTACTCTGCACTTACTCCTCTACCGACTCAGACACACTTGTCTGGCTGCCATAACCTCTTCCTGTAGCGACCTGGATGAAGCTGCATAATCCTCTCCTTTGTTCTAGCAAAACCCATAGGAGTTAAAGACTAGAGGAGGAGCACAAGGTCCTTGCTGACCCAGCCTTCATTCCATCTTATTCCCATGTGTGATGAGGACTCCCAATCCCCCTTGGAAGCGCTTCCTCGCAGCCACTGCGCTCAGGCTTGTCAGGAGGCTTTCGTTTCCCTGCAGTGATTCCCAAACTAGAGATTTATTATTTCAGGAGTGAAGGTTTTCTTTTTACCCTCAATTATTGTTGCATTTTATTCCTGTTCCTTACCAGAGGTGGGTTGCCTTTCTCTTCTCTCCTCTCCTCTCCTCTCCTCTCCTCCTGCAGTCAGCTGTACACTGCAAATGGCACAGACAGTGCTGCCTATTGTGGCTCCGGCTTAAGCCTTCACATATGTAAAATGTGACTTGCAGCACTTTCTTTGAAGCCTAACCACAGCCAGGGAGCTGTAATTGCAGTCTTTGATTGGGCCGACTTCACTTGCGGATTGGGCTTTGCTAGGGCATGCCTCGCTTGGCTAGACTTCAGCTACAGCCCCCCAGTAAAGCCTTAGATGTGGGAAGTCTTCAGTCTCCTTAGCACATGCCTGTGGTTTCTTGAAAAGGATCCTTATTTGACCTGGTTTATATCTGTAAGGCAACACCATCGCCATTCGGCTGGGGGGGTTAGGTATTACTTGGTCTCTCAGCAGCAGAGTCGCCTCGACGCACAGCTGGGCAAGGGCTGGGGTCTGGCTGCTCCTTCCACACCAGCTCCTGTGCCTTTGCTCTGCTTGGGAATCAAAGTATCTGGGGCTTCGCTGCGCTCGACCTTTATTTATAGACAGTGGGATCTGCAGCCTCTCTGCTGGAGCAGGGACACTTGGGGGACGAGAGGGGCTGCGGAAAGGAAGGCTGGCCCTGCGAAATCGCTTTTGGGTTGAGAAAGGCGCGGTGGCTGCTGTTGGAAAAAGCTGAGGGCCAGAGCAAGGCTGCGGTGGTTATTTTAACCTCCTGACTTCAAAGCCAGCTTGCTGGTGAGGGAAAGGTGGGAGGAGGCAGGGAACCATCTCAACAGAAGAGCATTTCATTTCCTTGGGTGAAGCAGACATTCCTGGCTGCTAATGGGGAGTAGCTCTCAATCACTGTGCTTGTATCAGGCTGCTGTGAACTACTGGCCTGGCGCCTCAAGGCCATTCCTCAACAGGAAGCTGAATGTTTTCATGTCAGACTGAGAGGAAAACCTTCCCAGGAAGAGTAACCTGGACCAAACCTTTGAAAATCCGGGATGAAAAGGGACAAAATAAATATAAAGCTGCAGGGTGCTCTCCCCAGTGTTCCTCTGCTGTTTGCTTGGCCTCTCCTTCGTGCTCCTTGGAAGGTAGAGCCCTCTGCAGCTCTTTGATCCGCATGTGTTGCCGAGCACTGCGCTACTTCATAAAAAAAAGGAGGGGGGGGGAAAGGCAGGAAGCTCAGAAGGCTTTTTTTAGTTGGGACTCGGGTGGTTTTATGAGGAAATAGGAACTGCATTAGACAATACAGACCACCTCTGTTGAAACCACTGGGTTGCCAGTGGACTTTCTGCTGTGCTATTTAAGAGGCCACAGTGATGTTCAGCAGCCTCTTGCGGCTCCCAGCAGCAGGTGATGATTATTCCTTATGGATTGAGGATGATGGTGTTTGCAGGAGGGGAGAGCATCCTTCCAATCAAATAAATCCAGGACGGTTTGATACAACTTTGTGCTCGTTCTTTCTACCTTACTTAGTCTGCAGTTACACTGCTTCGGTGTCCTCAGCTCTCCACCAAAGCAATAGTCACCTTGTGTGTGTGACCTCTGATGAGGAGTCACCTTGTTCAGTAAGATTTTAGGGCCTCACTGAGCTTGCACTCAGTGAAATCAAGGGATCCAGGAGCTGTACTCAACCACTGTGGGCAAAATGCTTTGCACTGGAAGGGCTGACACTGAAGCTGTGGCAGCTGGGAGGTGGGTGCCCTGGTTTAAACACCGCTGCTGGAACAGTTTCTGATGAGTTCTGCTTGTGACTCTTGACACGCTCACGCAGTCTGACTACTGTGATTAATCTAAGAGAAGCTTGACCTGTGGTTAAAATCTTCTCTTGATATACTTGTTCTGTCTTGCCTTGCGTGATTCAAGGTGCTGGCAGCGAAGCTTCGCTGTGTGACTAAACAGTTTGTGTTTCTTCTGGTGAGAATTCACTCACCTTCTCAACCCAGCTGCATTCCTGTGCTGAGTTGGGTCATCCTCGAAAGCTCTGCTCATGGAGCCCGCTGCTTGTTTGGCAGCTGCGCGTGCGGTACCTGAAGGCCTAGAGGCTAACTTAAGTCTAATTTTCTTTGAGAGACCAGTAATGCTGAGACCATTACTGGAGAGCACGGGTTTGTCTGTGAATAAACACCTGGCTCATTACACGCTCACCGGGTGGAGTCTCTGCTGTGACCCGGTTGTCTGGGTCAAAAGGGCAGAGGTGATGGCTGAGTTAGCAATTACATAAGTCAGCTGATGCAACCCAGAGACCTAGTGATGTAGAGCTATTCCTCTCTGGAATAGGGATGCACTGTTGGCCTTTTCACATGCTGTAAGAGCACAGGTCCTTCTAAGATCCTACTGAAGTTTAGTGCTAGGGAAGAGGCCCATGGCTCTTGCACAACTGGAGGATGTTTCCTACCTTGCTGAGGAGCACAGTCACATGGATGCATGGTAGGGGCAGCATTCACACAAGCCTCACCCAGCACATCCTTCTACCCAGCTACTTACAGGACACAGCATCTCTTTGTTTCTTGGGGGAGCAGAGCTTGGGGCTCTGAAGCAGAGGCTTAATTGATCTCCACCAAAAGGACCAAAGCTGGAGGATGTCTAGGTTTGTAACAGACCTCTGGGTCAAACACTGTGTATAGATAACGACATCCACTCAACGGGAATTACTCTTGTAATATGTTGAGTGTCTAAATAGCTTAAACTCCTACCTTTCCACTTGGAGTGGACATCTGTTTCCAACCCAAGCAGTACTCTCCATAAATACTGGTGCAAACTCTGTGCAAGAGCGCGTAGCGACACTCTGCGCTTAACTTTGTCGTTGCACACGCTCATTCTACTAATAAAGTTGTGTTGTCGAGTCAGTGACTCAGCAGCAGCTTCTTTGAAGTATTAAAAAGCTTCATATAGTCTTTATCACCCTCTCTCTCTTTTTTTCTCTCTCTCCCCTCTGTATAGGTGGGAAAAGAAATGCTTTCTCAACTTGCAAAGCAAAGGCGGCGACACCAGGACCCCTTCTGGAGATGGAAGCTTGTTAAACCCTAGGTGTGTCCTTCATCCACGCAGACCACCCCCAAGGAGTCTGTCTAGGATGTCATTCACCCTGATGTCACTGCTAGAGACACTGAATCATAAAGACAATCACTGCCAAAATCCTTCACTATCACGAGGTCCAGCCCTGATATAAATAGAGCGAAATGAGCTCCTGGGTCAGCAGAGCAGCTCACGTCTTCATCTCTGCCTTGCACTCTTAAGCCCCCATCTCATCTGTGTCCGTATCAAGTCAGCAAACAAAGTAGCGTGGCTGTCTCTGCCTGCTTCAGCCAACAGAGTAACGTAGACCACAGCTGCCCCACACAGCACCCCGAGGAACGGAATTTGCCTGGACCAGGATGACCCAACTCAATTCTCTTTTTATTTAATGGTGCGACAGGATCAATTTTGGTTTTAGCTTTTTTAAGAAACTTGAATGCTTTTGTATTTTAACTTTTAGGTTGTCATTTCTTTGGTGTATATTTTACTAGGTATGAGCTTTTAAACAAGCGTCAGAAATCCAAACAACTTTTTAAATAAAAAAGAGGGGGGATTCTTTGTTTTGTTCTGGTTGTATTTTTGTTTTCTGCCAGAGGGGAAAATAAACCTGGGGGAGGGGGGAGGGAATGAACAACAGAAGGTGGCTTTTTTGTTGAACTCTTGGTAACAAATAGTGGCCTCTGGGTCTATATCATACAGTGTCCTATAGAACGAAATACAGGTATCCACAGTCAGCTGGTCAGTAGACACCTCAGTCTCGCATCACCTCCTCTGTGAACATAAGCAATACATCCAGCAGATCTGACCGCGGCGAGTTCTTCTTCTCACCCATTCCCCTCCTCCTTGTAAAAAGCCCAGCACTTGAATTACTACTTCAGTCGTTCTGTATTTGTACCTGTTTTTGTTAGCCTGCTAGTGGGATTTTATGCCAGTTGTTGAGATGAGCATCGATGTACCCATTTTTTAAAATAGTAAGGCACAGCCTTTGCCAAAAATACTGTCACCCGATTCATGTTTTGTTTTGTTTTGTCATTCCAGTTTGAGTTAATGTGCTGAGCATTTGTTTTTTAATAAAAGCTTTGTAATAAAACTGCAGTTGGTTGTGTGCTGTAGAAGAAGGGAGGGTGGCTTGCGCCAAACTCCCTCAAAGGCAGGAGCAAGGTCAGGAAAGCACAGTCACTTCTAGGGCTGAGCTTTCCCTTGTAGGAAGTACAAGGTGGCTGCTTGGCCATCTGCTCACCTGAAGTGATTCTGGACGATCGCTCCCATCCTAAGGAGAGCACAAGTCTCCTGTTTTCATACCACGAGTAAGGAATGGGCAGGTTCAGCGCTCCCTTAAGCCTCTTGGATTTGGCCCGAGTAGAAGTAACAGGGTCTGTGACCCCTCTCTCTATCTTCAGTTTCCTGCTAGTATCTCACTGGACACAGCAGTAGTTCTAAGCTGATGACTAGGCATGCAAACTCCCCTCTTTCTGGATGCAGTCCGTGTCCACACAGGAAGTAGGAGCCTGCTGTTAAATTTCTTATAGCTTTATAAATTATTCGTCAAGACAGGTACTGGAGCTGGCTGCACAACCAGCTGTGGAGGGCCTGCTTTCGTGGTGTCAGAGTTGGCATGGCCTGCCTACGACCCCTGCTGCCCCTCAGATGTTTCTACAACAGAATGATTGGATCCTTTAGAGTGGAAAAGACCTTCAAGACCATCAAGTTCAACAATTAACCCAGCACTAGCAACTCCACCACCGAACCATATCAGTAAGCACTGCATCTACACATCTTTTTAACTGCCTGTGGGCATGGTGAGTCCAGCACTTCCCTGGGCAGCCTGTGCCAGTGCTTGACACCCCTCTCCAAAACAAATCCTAGAATCATTATGGGTGGAAAAGACCTCCAGGACCATCTCACGTTCAACCTAAACCTCTGCTAGCACAACTCGAGGCCATTCCCTGTTGTCAGGTCGCTTACTTGGAAGAAGAGACTGCCCCCACCTCACTAGAACTACCTCCCAGGTAGTTGTAGAGAGAGCAACAAGAGTCTTCTTTTCTCCTAATTGGGCTAAAATACCCCAATTCCCTCAACTGTTCCTCACAGGACTTGGGCTCTAGACCTTTCACCAGCTTCCTAGCCCTTTGGACTCACTGCAGCACCTTGATATCCTTGTAGTGAGGCACCCAAACCAACCCAAACTACAAGCAACAGCTGTGCTGAGTACAGGGGAGCCGTCACTTCCCGTTTATGTCTGATGCGCTGTCACTATGTTTTCCTACTGCGTCTGTTCACGTAGTTACAGGAACATCTTTTTGTGCTCTGGTTGGGCTTTGGGCCCTTGTGTTTTGTCCCTGCATAACCTCACACATCTTCCTGAGTGACCTGCCCCTTCATCCAAAGGTCATCAGCTCTTTTCTTCCTGAATTCCAGCCAGCGCTGTCTGTTCAGCCAGGTCAGTCTTCTTCCCCGACAGCTTGTCTTTCAGCATGCGAGGACAGGCAGCTCCCGCACCTCACTGAAGAACCTCCAGCCTTCCTGGGTTCCGTTGCAGCTCCTGCACACACTCCCAAACTGCAAACACAGCCTTTTGACTCTTTCAGCCCCCAGACAGCAGCTCCTGTGACTTCTTTCCCCTTTCATCCAGGCAACAGCAACCGCTTTGAGACACGGACACAGCTGCCCGACTTCTACTGAAGGACTTCAGCAGGAAAACAACCCCAACGCTGTAGCCACAGAGCAGCCACCCCACTGGTTTGTGAGCAGCACTGCGGAAGCAGCGCTATGAGCTGTGCCTGAGCCAGCCACACCTCGTGTTCCAGCTCCTGAAGCTGGTTTGGTGTGAGACTCAAGCTTGAGCTACAAGAAACAGCACTGGCGAGTTACTGCCTAAGGAAGCTTTGTGATTAGATTGTTTATAAGTGACCTTTCAACTCGGTTGCATAAGAAATTTCATAATTAAAAGAAGTTATAAAACAGCTTCCTCTCAAACCCGATGGCAAGAATGAAACCAGTTCTTGCCACATTCTATTTCTAGCTACCCGTGATTATGTTGTTGTGGTGGCTGGGCCCTGGCTGGGGGCCAGGTACCCACCAAAGCTTTGTGCTCGCTCCCCCTCCTCAGCTGGACAGGGGAAAGAAAGAGATAGTGGAAAGCTTGGGGGTTGATACAAGGACGGGGAGAGGTCACTCGGCACTTAACCATCACGGGCAAAACAGACACAACTCGGGAAAACTAATTTATTGCTAATCAGATCAGAAAAGGGTAATGAGAAATAAACACCAATACCCCCCCAGCCCTTCCCTCCCTCCACTCTGCCCTTCTTCTTGGGCTTTAGTGCTGAATTCTTTACCTCCTCTCTCATGAGCAGCGCAAGGAGATTGAGAACAGGGACGAGGTCAGTTCATCACATACTGTTTCTGCTGCTCCATCCTCCCTGGGGAGGACTCCTCCCACTCTCTCTGCCCCAGTGTGGGCTCCCTCCCGTGGGTCATAGTCCTCTACAGCCATCTCCACCAGAAGTCCTTCCCACGGCGACAGTTCTTCACGAACTGCTGCAGCACAGGTCCCTTCCAGAGAGCAGAATCCTTCAGGAACAGGCAGCTTCAGTGTGGGCTCCAGTGAATCACAAGTCCTCCCAGCAAAGCTGTTCCAGCGTGGGCTCCTCACTCCAGAAATCCACAGGTCCTGCCTGGAGCCTGATCCGGCACAAACTCCCCATGGGAAGTTTGGGACCCACAGCACCCTTTGGGCACCCACCTGCTCCACTGTGGGTTCCTCCCTAGACTGCTCCACAGTTCCCCTCCATGGGCTGCAGAGGTACAGACTACCTCACCATGGATTTTACCAGGGGCTGCAGGGGAATCTGCTCTCACCACTGCCACTCCTCCTCCTTTACTGACCTTGATGCCGGCAGAGCTGTTCCTCTTACATAGCTTCATCCCTTTCCCAGCTACAGTTGGTGTCGCACGGCAACCTAATCCCCTTAAATAAGTTATCACAGAGGCACTACCGCTGTCACAGATTGGCACAGCCTTGGCCAGCAGCGAGTCCCTTTTGGCTCAGCTGACAGTGGCTCTACAGAACACAGTGGAAACTTCTAGCAGCTTCTCAGAGGAGCTACCTCTGTAGGTTTCCTCCATTAACAAACCCACACAAAGGCAGGACAGTTCAAAAAGATCAGTCAAGTGACCAGGCAAAGAAATGCTCTCAGGTGGCAAGAGAAGACCTCTGAAAGAACAGCACCTGTATTGTGCTCTGTAACTACCTGAAGGGAAGCTGTAGGCAGGTTGGGGTCAGGCTCTTCTCCCAGGCAACTAGTACCAGGATGAGAGGGCAGGGCCTGAAGCTGCGCCAGGAGAGGGTTAGGTTGGATGTTAGGAAGCCCTTCCTCATGGAAAGGGTGGTTAGAGCCTGGACTGGACTGCCCAGGGCAGTGATGGAGTTCCCAAGTTCCACTAAGGCTGTGAGCCTTAGTGCCCAGGTCTAGCTGACGTGGGGTGATGTCAGGTCATGGGCTGGGCTGTGTGATCTCAAGAGGGCTTTTCCAGCCTCCACAGTTCTGTGATCCTCTGCTTCTGGTCTGGCAGGGGGTTGGGCTAGATGATCTTTCAATGTCCCTTCCAACCCCTAACATTCTGGGATTCTGTGACGTTGAGCAAGCCCTGCTGCATTTCCATTCCAGCCTTTGCTGGAAACCTGGCTGGGCTTTGGTTTTGCTTTTAAAGGAAAAAAAATACAATACAAGCAAGTCCTTTAGAGCAGTAATCATTGACTTGGATGAGGGATTAGGGGGCACTGTCAGCAGGTTTGCTAAGGACACAAAGCTGGGTGGTGTTGTCGACACCCCAGCAGACTGTGCTGCCATTCAGCGAGACCTGGACAGG